>PVIH01024710.1:0-22194 GCA_004025045.1 Sigmodon hispidus | reverse complement strand
CAGGTGTGGGGCCTGGAGAGTCAGTGGGGGGGAGGCTGAGCAGGTGCGGGCTAAGGAAAGGCAGGAGATAATGAGTGACATAGGATTGTCATTATCACTACCAGGTAGAATTAGAAAGAAAGATTTAAGAAATAGATGCCAAGTAGAGATGTGTAATAATGTTGTACAGAAAGGTACAGATCTCTGGGGCAGACGTGTCTTAGATAATTATGCTTCTCCATCTCCTCTGTGGAAACTTCTAAGCAATGCTTGATTTTCTTTGGACATGATAGTATTACATACTTCATTCTTTTAGTTTGTGAGAAATAATTTGAGATAGGAAAACACCTGACTTACTAGCTTCCAGGGAATGAATGAGAGGATGACCTAGGAGTTCTGTCCTCTAAATTTTATGTGTCTGCCTGGAGCTCCTTAGCATTGAAGTTGCCAGGTTCTTCCCTTTCACCTCCCGTCTCCACAGATACTGGACTGAGCATGCCCAGTGATGCTTCACTTTCTCCAGCAAGTCAGAACTCTCCATACTGTATGACACCTGTGTCACAAGGCTCTCCTGCTAGTTCTGGCATAGGCAGCCCAATGGCCTCATCGACGATAACCAAAATCCACAGCAAAAGATTTCGAGAGTAAGTTTTTGTTTGTTTGTTTTTTTCCCTTTCTCAATAATGAGGTTAAAGAGTGAAGAATTTGGTTGTTCTGAATTTGTATCCTTGTTACGGAGCGAGGTGGAACACAGGTTGAGCTGCTCTTCTCTGTGTAATAGGGCTTAGATCTATTTAAAACAGTTCTGCTGTCTGTCTCCATGGAATGAGATTTCACAATAATATGTTCTCTTTATTAGATATGGTGTTTCTATCCCAGAATCTTGGCCTCTTAGGGTATATGTATGTTACATGTATGTGCATATAGAATGTAATGTACCATAGGTTTTGCCCCTCCAGAAGCTTTTGGGTTTTTTTCTCTTGCATATAATATAGATCCTTTTAAAAGTTTTCTAAGTTAATAACATATAATCGGGTTCTTTCTCTCAGACCTTGAACCTGTCACATAAAGCCGTGTCATTTTGCTCTTGTTTGTTGTTCATTTCTGCAGTGCTAGAGATGGAATTCAGGGCCTCCTGCTTCCCTGTCAAGTGCTTGACCATTGAGAAGTACAGTCATTTCAAGCACTTGCTTTTAATCAGATATGGTTTAAGAACTAGGATAATTAGGGAATCACTAAGCTAAGTGCTGTGACATATTTTAGTATTTGTATGGATGAAGTGCTTTCATAAGGACCTATGAAGGAGTCCTAGAGTGAGAGTCAGTGTGGTCTGGCAGCCGCTGCTCTATGCTGCTCCCTCTTCGGCTCCAGCATTTGAGCAGAAGCCTCTCTTCAGGCTCTGAGCAGCTAATTATGTCAGACAGCAGATGTGGAGCAAAGGATTCACATGGAAAATAAATTACATATGTATGAGATGAACAGCTTGAAACAGGAAAGAAAATGTAGTGTGATGTTGAATTTTTTGCTTGTTTATGACAGTTAATCTTTCCTCTATCCACCCATTTCTATCTCCTGAAATTGTGTTATACTTGCTTAAACATTTTTATGCAAAATGTGACATTCCCTGGACACATTTTCCACTGTATAATGTAGACTACCCACCTCTGGTGGACAATGCATAGTCCACAAGTAAACCTGGATGACTTCCGGGAGTTAAATGACACCACACTTGATTTTCCTGATAGAGCCAACATGTTCAAATGACCTCTGTTTGATTGCTCTGTTCTATGTAAAAACCTGTGACTTTTACCCTAAGGCCACACTTTACCTATTGAGTTCATCATCCATGGCCATAGGTTTTCAGAACATCTAACCAAACTTAACTGGAAATGCTTTCACGATTGAGACGTATTCAGGTTCAAAGGATGAAGTGTTTTTAGCTTTCTTGGCATGTTTTATATATATTTTTTTCTTTTAGCAAAAGAAAACAAGTTTATTGGATATACTATAAGAGACAATGGGCTATGTGGTAACAAGAACTGTCTCCAGCCTTGTTTTTTAATTTTAACTTAGCACATAAAGGTGTGGGTTTTGTTATGGCATTTTCATACATAGGTAGCATGCTTTGTGCTTATTTGTGCCCTCTCCAACTGCCTCCTTCTCCTCACTGCTCGCCTTATGCTGCTTCATTTTCTGCCCTAAACAGCCCTCTTCTCCCATCAGTTACATTCTGGTACCTTTGCTGGGTGTGAGGCCTATGCCTTTAGTCCCAGCTCTTAGGAGGCAGAGGCAGATCTCTGAGTTTGAGGTCAGCCTGGTCTCCATAGTGAGTTCCAGGACAGCCAGGGCTACACAGTTGACTTCTCTTAAGAAACAAGAACAGAGGTTGTCCGGCCTTCTGTTGTCCTCCCGCCTGTAGGACCTCTTCTGCCCTCTTTGATCCTCTTCTACCGTCCTGATTTGTGCTCAGGTGTACTCAGACACAGACTTAAATCTAAACTCTACATGAGAGAAAGCATGCGGTGTTGGTTGGAGCCCGTGTTTCTCAACATAAGGATTGCTAATTCCATCTGTTTTCTTGCAAATGTCTTTATTTTGTTTTTCTTGGCAGCAGAATAAAATTCCAGTATATATTAATTTATCAATTTCACTTAGCCACTCATGTCGGAAAGCATCTGGGCTGGTTCTGTTTCTTAACTGTTGTGGATAGTATGGATAGACATGGGTCCACATTGATCTCTTGCTCTGTTAACTGGAAGCCTTGCAGTTTATACTAGGTGAGCCTGTGGCCATTCTGAATTCTGTGCTGTGCTGGTTTTCACCATCAGCACTGCCAGGACACCTCCCAGTGAACTATTATTAGGAAATTCAGAGACGTTGCATTCCTTCTTGCTAGATGTGCCTTAGTATTTATCTCAGTGACATAAGAGCTATGAAATTGTAGGGGCTGATGACTTTTATAAAAAATGCCAGTTTGGATGTATTCTCCCTCAAAGATATTTTCCGATGTAAGTCTGTAATAACAGGAAAATAAATTAGGATAGAATTACCTGGTTCTTTGCTTCCTTTCCAGATATTGTAATCAGGTTCTCTCTAAAGAAATTGATGAGTGTGTGACCCTCCTTCTGCAAGAGCTTGTCAGTTTCCAGGAGCGCATCTACCAGAAGGACCCCGTGAGAGCCAAAGCCAGGCGGCGGCTGGTCATGGGGCTGAGGGAGGTCACCAAGCACATGAAGCTGAACAAGATCAAGTGTGTCATCATTTCCCCAAACTGTGAGAAGATCCAGTCAAAGGGTGTGTACACTTGCTTCAGAAATGTTTACCATTTATTAGTTACCGTTGTAGGGAATTTAAACAAGTCTTGCAGCTGGGAGGCATATCTTTCTCTTCAGTATAGTTATGGAATAAATGTTGGGTATGAGAAAACCAAATCTTCAATACCTAAAGTTAAGTAGGTATAATTAAGACAGGGTATAATTAAGATAAGGGAATCCTTACGTGTGAGCTGTGGTTAAGGATTTTCATGAAGCCCATCAAACGTCTCCTTACTGTGATCAGACTAGAACTAGACAGGAGGCATTATAGCGCATCTGTATAGTCTTCTCTGAAAACTTTACACAACCTTCCTGTAATGAATTTCCCTCTTAAAAACAGTTAGAGAAAGCTGAGCAGTGGTAGTATACACCTTTAAGCCTAGTACTGGGGAGCAGAGGCAGGCAGATCTCCGTCAGTTTGAGGCCAGCCTGGTCTACAGAGTGAGTTCCAGGACAGCCAGTGATACATAGAGAAACCCTGTCTCAAAAAAACAAAAAATAAAATAAAAACAATAAGAAAAAAGGTAAAGATCTCAGCTTCTATTTATTGTGGTGATTTGTCTCCCAGAAACCAGTGGTTACATAGTATCTCAGGGTTTTTAATTGATGTGATAAAATACAATGGCCAAAATCAGCTCAGGGAGGAAAGGGTTTATTTCACCTTATATCTTATAGTTCATCATTCAAGGACGTCAGGACAGGACCTGAAGGCAGTAGGCTGGAAACAGGTGCTGATGCAGATGCCATGAAGGAGTAATGCTCACTGGCTTGCTCCCCATGGTTTCTGTAGCCTTGCTTTCTTATATACCACAGTGTGCTGAGCCCTCCCACATGAATCACTAATTAAGAAAGTGCACCATTGGCTTACCCATAGGCCAGTGTGGTGGAGGCATTGCCTTAATTGGGTTCCTTCTTGCCACATATCTCTAGCTTGTATCAGGTTGACATAAAACTATCCAGCACATATAGAGAGGCTCTTGTAAGCTAGCATGTGAGTATATCACATGGTGTGCAGCCTTGATTGAACTTGGTGGAGCAGACAGGGTCTGCTGTCTGTATGGTAGCCGTGGTAGACACTTGTACAGAGAATGCTGTACCACCCTTTTCATTTGTCTCCTGAAATATGATCCGTTGTCACTGGAGCTTAGTGTTGTATGCCTAGCACCAAGGTTCAGACCCACTCACAGCCTCACTGCCACTTAACACCAAAGAAACACACAGACACTTATATTCATTTTATGCTAATTGACCTGGGGCCCAGGAGTATAACTTGCTAACTCCTTCATCTTAACCCATGATTCTTATCTTGTTCAGCTATGCAACTCGGTATCTTTTTCTCAGCAGCATTTCAGCTTCTTTCCTCTGCTTCTCCTGGCATCTCTGAGGTGCCTCTGCTCTGTTCTTGTTCCCAGAGTTTCCCTACTCGGGTAGCCCCAACCACACTTCCTGTCTGCCTCTGGCCAGTCAACGTTTTATTAAACCAGTAGGTGGGACAGTTATTTACAATGTAATATAATCCCACGACAGTTTAGAGACTGTGAAAAAAGGACAACTATTAACTATTTCTACTAATTTCATGATAAATGTTTGTTGCATTGAAACTTGATACCTGCTATGCTAACTTCTATAGATGTGTGTGTGTGTGTGGGGGGTGGGTGGGTGGGTGGTTAGCTCCTGAAGGTGACTAACTGAATGCCTTTCCACGTGTTGATTTCCTTAGGTGGCCTAGATGAGGCCCTCTACAATGTCATAGCCATGGCCCGGGAACAGGAGATTCCTTTTGTCTTTGCCCTCGGAAGGAAAGCTCTGGGACGCTGTGTAAACAAGCTGGTTCCTGTTAGTGTTGTGGGAATCTTCAACTATTTTGGTGCTGAGGTAAGAAATTAGGGGGCTGGAGTGATGGCTTAGCAGTTAAGAGCACTAACTGTTCTTCCGGAGGACCTGAGTTCGATTCCCAGCATCCATATGGCAGCTAACAACTGTCTGTAATTCCAAGATCTGATGCCCTTACACAGTTATACATGCAGGTAAAACACCAATTCACATTAAATAAAAATAAATGTTTAAAAAAAAAATTAGGAGACAGGACCAGGGAAGTGGCTCATTCAGTTAATGACCTTCATTCTGGAGCCCTCCTCAAGCCAGGCAAGGTGGTGTACATTTGTCCTCACAGCACTTGGGAGCCAGAGACAGTGGATCTCTGCAGGCCAGTGAGAGACCCTGTCTAATGAACAAGGTAGCTGCCCTCTGAGGAACAGCGTGTGCTGCTGACTGTAATGCATCTGTGCTCTTTCTCCCCATACCCCCTCTCTCATAGGAGGCATACTCTTTTTCTCCTCCTCCCTGTTAACACATGCCAGGTGTGAATTAGTGACTCAAAGGAGTGGACCAGAGCTGTTTTTTTTTTAATATTTCTTCCCTTATATTCTTTAGTTTCTAACTGTTTCTGTTTGTTCTGCTTATAATAACTATTTTAGTCTCAAAATCATAAATCTTCATGCCTATTTTTACTGGGTTCATTAAATGTATGGTTTGTTACACACTACAAAAATAAAATTTGTCATGACTAGTAGTCCATGAAGGGGTGCTTGTAACCATTCTTCTTCCTTTATAAAACAAATAGTAAGTGTGTGTTTGCTAGCTAGTTGCAGCATTTTGTGCCTTAGCGGTCAGCACAGTTGGCAGCATCATTCATTGTTCTTGGTCCTCTAAGCAGCAACATGGTTCCTTCTGCCATGATTTGACCCTGACATAATGGCAGTGCCTCAGTGAGAACAGAGAAAAACTGTTGTACTTTTCCCATTGTCTTAAAATACGATTTTATATATAAAACTCAACTTACTCTTTATCAAGCCATGCTGAAATTCACTGAGGATGTATGTGTAGTGTCTTACATTAAAACATTTGCCACGAGTGCCTGATCCATTGGTGCTCACCTTTAATCCCAGTGCTCAGGAGGCAGAGGCAGGCTGATTCTGGAGCTACATGGTGAAACCTTGTCTTAAACAAAGCAAACAAAAACCTCAACAACAACAGAAAACATTTTCCTGGAGCAAAGTCTTTTTGAATGATGATCTGGGAAGCACTAGGCTTTGTCATATGGGTTGTCTCTTTTGGTGCCTGAGACATGATGAGCTAACTCTATTGAAGTACAGCTTTAGTGCTCTGTAAATATTGCCATTTTATTAAACATGAGAATGACCATTTCCACTCCATTCCTTCAGTTACTTATTTCATTTATACTAAGTTTTGTTTAGTGATGGAGAAAATTTAGGCTAATCTACTTCTGGGCTTTGTATTCTGTTTTTATAATTTGCCTTTGGCCCAGTAATCATGCTTGCCTATTGTGTTGCATTTTAACCATCATCAAGTCCTGACCATCTGTACAAACCAACTTCCTTTAGCCTCTTTTCAGGTCTTCCCACAAGTGAGCATTGCAGAAAGGTCTTTGCTGGGAGCCTCCCCAGTGGTGGTCAGGTCCCTGCAGAGGATATAAGTTGTCTGCGGGAGAAGGAAGTGAGCCAAGCTGTGGTGGTCAGGAGAATCTTGCAGCCTGAATGACTAGCAGCCAGAGTGCTTCCTTATTTATACAGGTTTTAGTAAACAGGGATACCTTTATGATGTTCTTTTTTTTTTTAAACTTTATTTATTTATTTATTTGCCTTGGTGTTTGCCTGGAACTGGAACTACAGACAGTTGTCAGCTGCCATGTGGGTGCTGGGAGTTGAACCCGGGTCCTCTGGAAGAGCAGACGGTGCTCTTAACCGCTGAGCCATCTCTCCAGCCCCCTTTATGATGTTCTAAAACATAGATCATATCATTTTTGGTTTTGAACATGTGTCTCACTTCCTTTTGCTCATCTTTTAGTCATTGTTAATAAACTATGACAGAATGGAGTTGTCATTTCCAATCATTTTCCCTCAAGTTTTGACATCATTGATGAACACAGTTATTTTTACTCTTTAACTCATAACCCAATTTTTAAGAATCTAAAGGCATATGACAACCTGCTCTAAGGCTAGTAGCTTTGGTTTCTTCAAGGACACTAGACCAAAACAAAATCTTCAAGCCAGCCCAGGGGACATAGTGTTAAGTCTCAAACAGTGTATTATTAACTCTTAATGGTCAGAGTGCCCAAGAAAAATCCTCAGTCTAAGGCTGCTGTTGGTATTTTTCAAATTCTTGCATAATACAGTATTTATATTTTATATATTTGCAGAATTTGTCTGTATGTCTAATCCTGGCATTTTGTTGTTCCTTAGTTACATGCCACCATAGTGGCTCTCCATGAACTAACTTCTCTAAGAAGGGCAGGTCCTGATGTTTCATTCTTTTATCATCTTTTTACATCATTCTTTGCCTGTCAGTATAAGTCTCTGGATAGGACAGAAGTAACTTCAGTTGCTGTATGCCACATAATTGTCTGAGTGTATAGTAGGGATGGGCTTGTAGTCTGATCTGTGACCAACTCCCCTAGCTCACCGAATCTTATTGAAATTTTTGAGTTTATTTTGTTTTGATATCTTGTTCCTGAGTAAGTACAGGGACAGATGTTTCAAGAATGTCTCATAGCCTCATAAAGTGACCTCTGGCTTCTTTATGTGTATCACAACCTCCAAGGCATAAGGAAGACCCTCATCAAGTAGATAAGGAGATCTCCCTAAAAGCAGAGGCAGTTGGCAGTATGTTTGGGAGTGTATTGGGGAAGCTTAGCAGCATTCCTGGGTGAAGGAATAAATTATTCATAAGAAATTTTCCATCAACCCAACACCCCTAAATTGTGCAAATATGAATTCAGTCTCCCAAGTATACACACAAGTGGAGATGAAAACCAAATGTAGCACAGCAGCCATCACATGGCTCCGCTTTGCTGGATCTTTGTCCAGCAGCTCTGCTAGCTTTATGACTTTTGCCATTTCATTTAGATACAGCTATACCAGGTTTTTTGTTTTGCTTTGCTTTGCTTTTTGGTTTTCTTGGTGAGCAAAGATAAGGTCTCACTATATAGTTCTGGCAGGCCTGGAATTCACAGAGCTCTACCTGTCTCTGCCTCTGCCAGGATTAAAGGTGTCTGTCACTACACCTAGCTAGAGGACTTTAAATTTCTTCAGAAATGCCATCTTCTATACCCCTGAGCAGCTCCCTACACATGCTCATTCCCTCAATTTCTAACTCATGTAAAGCTATCGCTACCCCCATACCAGCTGTGCGTCTCTTGTGTTCCCCTTAATTGTGTCGTACATGCTTCCCCTTCTTCCTCAGAACTGTGCCTACTTTATGGTCCTGTATCAGATGTTTGCTTCCCTGAAGTCCTCAGTGATGCCCACCATTTGTTAAAAGCTACAGTGTTATTAATTTGTTGGTGTTGTTTGGTTTGGTTTGTTTTATAAAAGAAAAAGAACTGTCCCTGGCAATGGAGCTACTGTCTAGTCTTTCCCTACAGTCACAGAAGTTTCTGTAAGGGAGAGTTGGTGCTTCATCCCCACTCTCTGCAGGCCAGACCAAGGGCTATGTTTGCTGAGCCTTTCAGATGGAGTGCGTTAGAGGCTGCTGTACAATCACCTGTCTCGACCCTGTGAGAATTAATAAGCCACATGGATGTTAAGTGCATTTTGTAAGGCTCAGGACTAAAAATGTAAAAATCTTAATAAAGAAAATGACTAATCACAGAGGAATCTTTGTCTTTTTAGAACCTATTTAATAGATTGGTGGAGCTCACCGAGGAGGCCAGGAAGGCATATAGAGACATGGTTGCAGCTACAGAGCAGGAGCAGGCAGAGGAGGCCCTAAGGACTGTGAAGACAGTGCCTCACCACATGGGCCACTCTCGGAACCCCTCTGCGGCAAGTGCCATTTCTTTCTGCAGTGTCATTTCTGAGCCCATTTCTGAAGTAAATGAAAAGGAATATGGTAAGTTGTCCCATATCATTTTAAGTGAAATAATTCAAGTAGTTAAACTGGTTTGTACATAGGCTTTCATTGTACTTCTTGTTTGTTTTTATACTTTTTCCCCCCAATCTGGCCTTGAACTCACTGTGTGGATAAGGATAACCTTGAACTTTAGATTCCCCCTGTCTGTCTCCCAGGTGCTGACATTACTGGCCAGTGCTGTTACACACAGTTTCTCTGACACTGGAGAGTGAGCCAAAACTCCATGCAAACTAGGCAAGGACTCCGTCAGCTGAGCCACGTCTCTAGGCCATATATTCTTATTCTTTATTGCCAAATTGTGTCTTAAAATTATTCTAATAAAAGGTGCATAGAATTAATAAAAAGAAAGTAAAAGAGTCAGTTTAAACATTATTATTAAAAATAAAATATTTGGCTGGGAATGATAGCACATGCCTTTAATCCCAGCTCTTTTTTTTTTTTTTAATAATTTTTTTACGATTTTTTCTTTTTCTTTTCTCTTCTTTTTCTTTTCTTTTCTTTTTTTAAACTTTATTTATTTATTTATTTGCCTTGGTGTTTGCCTGGAACTGGAACTACAGACAGTTGTTAGCTGCCATGTGGGTGCTGGGAATTGAACCCCGGTCCTCTGGAAGAGCAGATGGTGCTCTTAACCGCTGAGCCATCTCTCCAGCCCCTTAATCCCAGCTCTTAAGAGAAAGAGACAGGTGGATCTTTATTACTCTATTAGTTCCAGAGCCAGCCTGGTCTACATAGCATGTTCTAGGACACCTAGAGCTACTGAGACTGCCCGTTAAGACCCTGTAATTTAATCCCGTTTTGTCTTAGTCACTTGTTCCAATGCTGAGAAGAGACATCATGGCAGTGTCAGCTCATAAACGAAAACATTTAGAGGGGGCTGGCTCACAGTTCCCGAGGGTCAGTCCATTATCATCATGGTGCGAGCATGGCAGCATGCAGGCAGGTGCTGGAGCAGGAGCTGAGAGTTACAACCAGATTCATAGACAGAGACATATGGACAGACAGACAGACGGACAGACAGACAGACAGACAGACACTGGGCCTGTTGTGCACTTTTGAAACCTCAAGGCCTTCCAACAGTGACACAGTTCTTTCAGCAAAGCCACACCTCTCCTGAGCCAGCTGCCTGGACAGTGGTGGTAGCACATGACTTTAATCCCAGCACTTGGGAAGCCTTAGTCTTTATTTTTAAAACTCTACCTAAGAAGTAATTAATGCTGAACCTCTTTAGAAAAAGATAAGCTGATAGAAGGAAATGTAAACGAGGTTTTAAGGCTTTATTTTTCATAATTAAAAATAAATGAAATAATAGTTTAATTTTTTAAATTGTTCTTAATCATGTGTGCATGCATATGATAGAACGCCTATGCCACAGCATATTCTGTGGTACGTAGAGTACAGTTTTGTAGACTTACTTCTCTGTGGTTTCCAGGGATCAAACTCGGGTTACCAGCCTTTAATAGCTGTTTTTAAAAATGTTATTTACTGGGGAGGGGTGGTGGTGGTAGTGCATGCCTTTAATCCCAGCACTTGGGAGGCGTATTCAAGCGGATCTCTGTGGGTTTGAGGCCAGCCAGGTCTACAGAGCGAATTTCAAGACAGCCAAGGCTTCACAAAGAAACCCTGTCTCAACACTCTACACACACACACACACATACATGCACGCACGCACAGGAACACAGATATGTGGGTGAGGAAGAATGAGGATGAATTAGCAAACAGTAAGTGCTTTGGAATGGTTATGTCAAGTACAGAAGATTAGTCAGTGGACCTCTCCTAGGAAGGCTGGGAAGGAGGACTCCAAGGAGTGGTCATCAGGACCTCCACAGAGCAGTGTATGCTAAGGCATAGCTTATCAGGGACAGTGAGGATCTAGCTTGCATGGTCAGGGGCAGGATGCATTGGGAGCAGAAAGACAGGTAGGAAAGTTCAGATCATGAGGGGTTCTTAAGGACACCAAGCCAGTTAGACAGAGATAAAGCCAGGAATGTACAGCCCATGGACAGAGTAATTGAGACCTGAGTTAAGACAGCAGTGAGGAGATGTAGGTTTTTGAGCTAGAAGTGACACAAAGTAATAAGTTGACGGAATAGAGGTGTGGAATAAGGAAGGAAGATAAGATGGTGCTCCCGGCTGCTTTCTTGGGCATTCCTGCTGTGATCCTAAGGAGGCTGTGCACATAAGACAGGAGAGATCGTCCGTAGGTCAGAGTGCGAGCGGGAAGATCTGACTTGTACTGAATCAGTGGAGGGAAGGAAGGCTTGTTCATTTTCCCCTCGTGTATAAGCCTCGTCCTGACTAAATGCCCCCAATACTGTCTGCATCAGTGTATGTAGTCTGTGGCTAATAAATATAGATGGTGTGTGACATTAAAATATATATATATATATATACATATATGTGTATATGTATATATATATAGATAGATGGTGTGTATTTTCTCTTTTCATTACAACATGGTAATAGTATTACTCCTATAAAGTACAAATTATTGCAAAATAATTGGATATTTTTATTAAAAAAAAAAATCTAGATCAGTGGGAGAGTTGCACTCATTTTGGATTCCTAGTTTGTAAAGATGATTTTATTAACATTGTTGTATAACAAACTGTGTAAGCCAAGTTATTGTGTTATAAGTTAGATTTTCGCAGATGCTAGAAATACATAGTTAGATTGGTTGGGCATAAATGAAACACATGATCCAAATTGTAGGCAATATGCTTTTCCAAACCTCTGAGGTTAGATTTTTTTTTTTTTTTTTTTACATCTTAGCCCTAATGCCTGTGACCTGGGGATCCTTGAAGTCAGCATAGCCATAGGGAACATAAACACCAAGAGACAGCACATTGGTTTTCAACAGAGCATCAGTAGCTCTGTTGGCATATGGTCCCTACTTTCTGACACAGCATGCTATCTCTTAATTCTTCATTTGAATGTACATTGTTTTGAACATTTTTGTAACATTTAAACTCATTGTAGAGCTGGGCTGTGGTGACTCACACCTTTAATCCCAGCCAGCACTCAGGAGGCAGAGGCAGATGGATCTCTGTGAGTTCTAGGCCAGCCTGGACTACAAAGCAAGTTCCAGCCAGGGCTATGCAGAGAAACCCTGTCTCAACAAAAACAAAACAAATAAAATGAAAAACCTCATGTAGAACAAAGTAAATGTTTAATTTTCTCACATAGTTTCTAAGCCATCAAATTTCTTTGTTATTCTTGCTCCTTAATTTGGTGTTTTAAATAAACTTCAGGATTCTAAAACAGTCTGATTCTCAGAAATGTATTCCTGTTTGCAGAAACTAATTGGAGAAGCATGGTTGAGACTTCAGATGGCTTGGAAACATCAGAAAATGAGAAGGATCTTCCCTGTAAGCACAGCCCCTCTGAGAAGCCCAGTAAACTCGCACTGGACACAACCCTTGTGAGTAAGCAGCCGCCGCTGGCTGCGGGCAGCACTACCTCAGCACCGGGCCAGGGGAAGCCTGTAAATGACAAGGATGAATTGAAGGCAGACGACCTGGAGTGGGCCTCCCAGCAGAGCACGGAGACAGGCTCCTTGGATGGCAGTTGCCGAGATCTTTTGAATTCCTCCATCACCAGCACCACCAGCACTCTTGTACCTGGCATGCTTGAAGAAGAGGATGATGAAGAAGAGGATGAGGAGGAAGATTACACCCATGAACCCATCTCAGTAGAAGTACAACTCACCAGTAGAATTGAGTCCTGGGTCTCAGAGACCCAGAGGACTATGGAAACCCTCCAGCTCGGCAAGGCTCTTCCTGGCTCCGAGGAAGACAAGACAGAACAGAGTGGGGAGGAATCGGCAGACGCACCTGAGGGGCTGGAATCAGGGGTGGACAATGAGAGCTGGACCGCTGACCAGCAGCCGAGGCCCAGCAGCTCCGAGAACAAAGAGCACTCTGATTGCAGTTCTCCTTCAAATCTGTGACTCAGGAAGTGTCAGCTGTCTCCAGCTGTGTCTGGCTGCAGCCATGAACCTGACACTCCATCTCAATATTTCCACTGTCCAATTATTTACTGTGTTTTTAATTCCCAACAGATCTTTTGTAGCTTTTACCTATTTTGTTATGATCTCTAGCTTTGCTTTTAACTAGTGTCCAAGTCTATTTCTAAGAATTGTGTAGAAAATTCAGACTTGTTTCAACTTACTTTGTCCTGAAAAACAATGATTAAAGAAAGAAGACCAAATTCTAAAGAAAAAACAAACAAGTAAAGGCTATTTAAGGTTATTTTATAGACTGAAGATTAAGATTCTGAGGAGCAGTGTTTGGTTACAGACTCGTCTCGTGGGATGACTTGTCTGTTGGAGTTGTGTGAGCTGCTTTTGGAAGATGCTGAGGTAGCAGTGGTGACTAAAAGTCGAGGGCAGCAAGGCTGCCCAGCACTGTGCACTAAAGCGTGACGCAGATTTTACTTGTCTACAATGTGTATTCAGAAGCCACTGGTCATTGTAACCCACGACAGTTGAGATGGGCTGAAACAGCCCTCGGGAGTTAGGCGAGCATGGAGCGCCCTGGCCTTGTTTGTGGAAAGGAATAGATGCCTGTAAGAGCAAACAGTCACTGTGGTGCAACTTGCCAGGTTCTGCGTAACACTTGCCTCTTACCTCAGGAATGCTTTTGTACATAGTATGTAAAGTTAGGCAAATGCTGACAGGTGAATAGTGTATAGGCATATATTACCACAGCACTTCCCGTGGACACCCAGGAGCAAGGCTGGCCTACTGTGTTCTACTGCGTGATTTTGCTTTAGGAGCCTCTTGTTTGGAGGCGTGAATCTGTTTGTATATTCCAACAAATCCACATTGTGAGTCATTTCATCTTTTTAAAAATGCACCTTCATCATGGCAAGAATCGCAGTTACAGAAAGTCAGGGAAAGGCCCTTTGCAGTTTGTGACATGTTTCAGGTAAGGCTTGGAAGGAACTGTAGAAGAAAAGAGAAGGTTATTCTACTTGTACAGATTTATCACATGCAAATATATACAGAAATTAATTTTGCTCATGGTTATTTGTCTGTGCCCTTCTCTAGGAATGTGTGTGTGTTTGGGAGAATCTTAACCTAATGAGCTCTTTGCTATCCAGCCATGGCCTGGATTCTGCTGTCTTCAGCAGGTGTCTGTGTGAGACAGGGAGAATCATACATCACCCGTATTTGTCGTCGTCTTCCTTTCTTCACCCCTAGCTACCGGGATGCAGATGACACCTGGGATATCTCCCTCTGAGCTCCTAGAAGCAGGCAGCAGCAGCAGGTGCACTCGTCCCTGGCTGTACAGGCCAGGACTCTGCCTCCCAAAGGCAGAAGAGACAAGTTAGGGAAAGTCTTTGCTGAAATAATTGGGACCCACTGTGGAGTTCAAGGCTTTAGAATGATGACATTAATGCTAGAGAGAAGAGATTCTTGTCTGGGGCATAGTATTTGTAAATTGTGAATGTTTAGGAACATTGCTTTATATATATATATATATATATATACATACATATATATGTATATATATATATATAAAGTCAATCTGTCGATTCGATTAGTGTGCTAAGGGGAGTGGTAGTATCCCGCCCAGTGTAAAGTGTAGGCCGTGGGCACTGATGATCTGATACTCACATGGGGAAGGAATGAAGCTGACATGGTGTGTCACTACGTGGGCGGAGCCTTACTGTCTGCATATTTGGAAGCCTAACTTGTTTGAAGAAATGATAGAGATTTTGAACGACTGACAATCTTGAAAGTGGATTTGGAAACTTTTCCTACTTTTCATGATGTTATTTCCTGTTGACGTCAGTGGTTCACATAACTCTTGATTTCTCAGAGATTCCTTGTATTTTATTCTCTTCTGGATGTGGATCTTCATTTTAGAACTTCAACACTTGTACCAAAAGAGAAATCGAGGAAATCTTTAAACACCAGTAAGTTACTTTTGCTGTGGTTGTCAGAGTTCAGTGAGTGCCTTCTCGGCAGCAGTGGCTCTCCTGCTAGAGAGCTAAGGGACCACAAACTGTATACAGGAAACTGGTCACTTCCAGAGGACAGCCCAGAATTTATCAGAGGAAGATCTGCCACGATGAATACCCTTAAATACACATCAGCAATGTCTTTAGAATCTGTTTCTTTTGGGTAAATTTGGGGGTATTTGTGTATATTGAGTTCCAGGTTTTAGAGGCAGTATCAGAAATAAGAAAGTCTTATTTTTGGAAGTAGGTATCATTCACTCTTTGAGACTTAGAAATAAATCTAATGGTAAGAATATGAGTTTATCAACACAAGAAATAAAATTTTTTTCCTAAGTGTGTAGATATAGTTTTACTGGCAATAATTAGTGTTAGATTTCTATCAGTACATGAATTACAGTATAAATTATACTCCCCTGGTTTAACTCCCTCTTTGGTAGGCTTGTTTATTGTGAAGATTACTCCTCAAAGGCAGATGTTCGTAATAGCTTAATTTTTTTGGTTTTAATCTTTGTAAATGATGTAATATAATTTCTTTTGACTAAACATGGAAAAATAACACGTGTTATACATTGAAAAGTTTTTACAGGCTTTGACTGGAATCATTTTTGAAAAGATGGTATTTTATATGCTTCCAGTATTTGGAAAAGAATTAGTCAAAAGGAATTCAAATAATTTAAATATTGACAAATTAATATCCAATAACATACTTGTGTGATTTTTTAATAACCCGGGGAAAGCAGGGGATGGGAATTACAATGTGCAAATACAGAGCGATCTTTGCATTCATTTTCAACTCTTAACACAAACTGCTACATAGTAACACATTGTTACTTTAATATATGTATAAAGTATTACTGTTTGTAAAGCTGCTGTTTGCTTAAGAAATTATCATGTAAGTATTTTCTGTACATTGTGCCAACAGATTAGAACATTAATTTAATTCGCTGAAAACTTATCTTTTTATTTAAATTTTTCTGCGGAATATTTTATTTGCAAACATCTCCCCTCCTCCCTGTTCCTCTACCTTTGTATACGTCATAGATTCTGCAGAATCGAAGACCGAACCCTGGTTAATGATAACATTTAAACTTTGTTGGCGCATCACACCTTAAAAGTATTTGTATTGTTTTGTAATTTAATTTCTAAATATACCACCTGAATTTATAATTTAATGAGTTAATTGTAATGCTCTAATAAAAACTAGCAAAATTAGTAGATTATACCAAAAGATTTCTGTGTCCTTTTTCTGTGTAAAGGGTAAACATTATCCCACATCCAGAGGTTAGTAACAGCCTTTTTGCCCTATGTAAGAACTAGTGGGGTCTTCTCTGCTAATAAAGTGGTTATTGAAATGCATACTGATATGTCCCCAGCTTTTTGACCTCCCCTGTTTAGATAGATTTTTAAGGATTGTGCCTGCTTTGTCACTTACATTCTGGGCTTTTCCAGGATTCTCATGGAGCAATAGCAATCTCTGTGGAGAGGTCAGCATGGTCTGTGGTACCTGCCTGTCTTCTGAGCAGACTGTTCTGGTGTGGTGTTAGACTCCTGTAGATCCTTCCTTTACCCATGGTTAACTGTCGAGGCTCACAGCAGCCCTGTCAGGTTGGTGCCATGACTGCTCTGTCCTTTTCAGGCAATGCAGTGGTGGAGAAACTAAGAAACTAGCTAAAACCCCACAGCCAGCAAGTGGTATATCTGGAATTCAAATAATTTTGTTCACTGATGATGTGTTTTTGCTAAGGCACCTTCTGATTGGTTTAATAAAGAGCTGACTGGCCAATGCCTAGGCAGGAAGAGGTTTAGGTGGGACTTAAGGGCAGAGAGAAAAAAAACAAAATCTAGGCACAGGAGAGATGCCAGGAGAGATGGAGAGGAAGCAGGACATGCAGGAGAGCAAAAGTCAAGAGCCATGTCGCAGCACCTAGATAGGTAGAAATGGGTAAATTTACAGTGTAAGAGCTAGTGAGACAAGCCCAAGTTAGGGTCAAGCTTTCATAATAAGTCTCTGTGTCATGACCTGGGCGCTAGAGGTGCAAGAAAGCCTGGTACACTTCACTGTGTCTCAGAGTGCCCAGGAATGCACAGTGCTTCCTTTAGGGCAGCATGGCCCTTGAGCAGGAAACTCTGTCCTACAACAGTGAGACACTGCAGAAACTTGTCACACCAGAAGAGGGTATGCATAGCTCCCGAGGACAGTTAAAAGCTTTCATGAAGTACTATTCTGATTTAAAGGGAAAGGGAGTGTCTTAGTTAAGGTTTCTATTGCTGTGAAGAGACACCATGACCATGACAACGCTCATAAAGAAAAACATTTAACTGGAGTTGGCTTATAGTTGGCATGGCAGACCGTGATGGCGTGCGGGTAGACGTGGTGATGGGGAATAGCTGAGAGCCCTGCATCTTAATCCACAGGCAGCAGAAGCATCCTGCATCACATGAAGCCTAGTTTGAGTATACAAGACCTCAAAGCCCACCTCCACAGTGACACACTTCTCCAGCAAAGCCCCTCCTAATAGTGCCACTCACACAGGTGAATCTATGGGAGCCATATATAGTCAAGCCTCAAGCCAGCACAGAAGTATATTAAACGGGTTTACCTCCATGACCTTAGTTCCTAGTCTGGCATGCTAGAACTCGGAAACCATGCCCACAGGTGATGGTTTATTTTAAAAGGGCATTTGGACCATCTGTTGAGTAATGTCCTGTGGGGTTTCTAAACCAGAGCAATTCCAGATCACCCAATAAAGCAAATACCACAACAAAGCATGTCACGTGACACATTTGGTGTCTCTGTGTTTGGAGGTTACATTTACACTATGCTGTAGTTTATTGGCTGTGTGATAGAATCCTGTCTAAACAGACAGTTTCAGAGTATTTTATTACTAAAAAGAAACACCTCCAATGAGCTGTAATTGGAAAAATGAAACCTTGATGTTGGTGGCTGGTACATATCAGTGTTGGTTTTGATGCTGGGGTGCCTATGGCAATAGCTTACACAGGGCACTGAAGTGACTATCTTTCAGCTCTTCCTTCACAAAAGCTTTCTTTAGAATGGCGAGCTACAGTTTTTGTGTTGTCTGGGACTAAGCCCATACTTAGTGCTCGGCAAGTTCAGCCCTGAGCCACAGCATGTCTCAATGGCATTTTTGTGTAAAACATGACAAGCTGGAGTGAATCTTTCTGCTGCTGCTTTTTCAACTGATTTCAAATATTCCATTTTGTTACCATGACAACAATACTTACAGTTTCTCTGCCAGACATAGACTTCATCTCAAGAAACCACTGCTTTTTTGCTCATGTGTAAGAAGCGACTTAACTGACATCACATTCCAAGCCTGCTTCTGTTTCTGGTACTTTTGCTATTTCTGCCTCATCCACAGTTAACCCTCTGCTGAAATCTGGAGCCATTTAACATCCACAAGAGCTGGAATCAATGCTGACATGTACCTTCTTCCACGAGACATGTTTTTATATGTGGTGCTGGGGACTGGACCCACATTCCTGCACACATTAGCAAATGCCCTGTCTGTAAGGCACACCTTCAGCCTATGACTTCCTGATAACATCTGGAGTGGTCATTCTCAGAAGGTTTTTAAATCATTATACCCAGACCCATCAGAGGGCTCACTATGACAGCTATCGCCTTTGAAAGATGTGTTAGCCTCCTGATGCTACATTTTTATATAAAGTAAAGAAAGATTTGGTATTTTCCACCCTAGTTTGTTCTGTCCTGAAATGTCTCACTAAATCACCTCCACTTCTACACAATGCTTTTCCACACCCGGGCTGCCACACCAACCAGTTTGCCACGGCTTCTCCCGAGCGCTGTTCATCCATGTTCTTCCATGTTACACAGTCAACAGCTTTCCTGAGTCCCCATGGACCAGCACTTACACTTCTCTAAGTCTCTCACAAGTAAAGTCTTTCTCTGGGTTGGCCTTTATCTTACAGAAATGCTACAGCTAATTTTATTTATTTATTTGGTCTAGACCATTACAGTTTCCCTCACAAACGTTCCCTTCTTTTTCACTTGTGCCCAGCTTCCAGCCTGTCTTGGCCTTGGACATACCCTCCCCAAGCTTCATCATTTCTAGCTTTAGACTGAAAGTGATATTCTTCTGTTCAGTTCAACACTTATAAGCCATTGTATGGTTATTAATTTCAATATTGTTCCATCTTGGGGAATAGGGAGGAAGGCCTAAGGAGATGGAGAAAGGCTTCAGTGGTTAACCAAGCAGCCAGAACATTTACAGTATTTACTGATGTGCATTTCTCTGTCTTACACAGGCATGATGTGGGATGTCTTTCTGTATGCTGTGAATACATTTTATTGCCACTTATTAATAAAGAAACTGTTTTTGACAAGGCAGCTTAGAGGTAGGTGGGAAATCCAAACAGATAAAGATGAAAAAGGGTAGGGCAGAGTCAGGGAGAAGCTGCAGGCCGCCACAGAGAAAGCAAGATGTAAGGGAAACAGGCAAAGCCACGGAAAACACGGCAACACATAGATTCATAGAAATGGGCTGAGTGGGGCTGGAGAGATGGCTCAGCGGTTAAGAGCACCGTCTGCTCTTCCAGAGGACCCGGGTTCAATTCCCAGCACCCACATGGCAGCTAACAACTGTCTGTAGTTCCAGTTCCAGGCAAACACCAAGGTAAATAAATAAAGTTTAAAAAAAAAAAAAAAGAAAGAAAAAGAAAAAGAAATGGGCTGAGTTAAGTTATAAGAGCTAGTTGGTAATGAGCCTGAGCTGCAGAACTGTGGGTGGGAGAGCTTTGTCCAGAGCAAGGGACCTGGATGGGGCAGAGAAACTTTCAGCTACACAGGTCACAGGCACCCGAATATTACAATTCACAGCACCATCAAAGGTCACTGAGCTCAGACCACCAGCACAATTGTTATGATAATGAACACATTTGCAACACTGGTAGGATCACTGAAACAAAGACCCTGAGAACTGACGCTAGTGCATATTACCAACAGAGGTGCTCAGCTGAGGTTCAGCACAAACCTTCAAACTATGTGAAGCAGTATTGTTCATGAAGGGCAATAAAATGAGGAATGCCTCTGTCCCTCCATACCCTCTCACCTCAAATCTTTCCCCTACGATTGACTTACATGCCCTCTGTTAGTTTAGTGTCTTACCAGCTCTGTAATGGCTATTAGATACTATCATTTATAAGGCGGTGGCCACTTCTCTTGTCCCACTGGCCTTTTCCAACTGTTCAAAGGGGTGCAGCCATCAGACCAGCATGGACTTGCTGCACTGATAAGAAGAGGCACCAGCTACAAGTGAAACAGTTGGCTAGTTAAGAGTCTGGCTGAGAAGAAGCGGGCCTACCTCCGGATCTCCCCCACTTCCCAGCGAGGATGAATTCTCATTGCTGCATGTGTATCTTGTGTGCTTGGACCCCTTCCGGACCACGGGTTTCAGTCCTTTGATCTAGCTTTCCTTCCAAGGGAGCCCTGGCCAAAGGACGTGCCTTCTACACAACTGACCACTGTCGCAGCAACCAGGCAAGCACATTTCTATTTTCATCTCAATTCCCAGCATCTTGGGAAAGAACTTGGCTCTTATCTTACTCTGGACCGACCCCTGAAGAGGGAGGAGAGCCTGCAGGCTCCTTCTGTAACCTTTCTTTGACTTGGATTCAGAAGACAAAGGTGATCTTGAGTGCTGCGGAGACACAGCTTCTCTTTATGCTACCACCAGACCCCGGGAGCCGCCTGCTCACCAGCACTGAGGCCCCTTTGTCCTGTCGAGGGACTCTGGCCTCCCTGCCCGCGCCCCTCCCTGCGAATCTCTGTGCCTGGAGAAGCCTTTGGACTTGCCCGGCGCACACTGGCTCTTTCTTCTCAGGCTCCTGCAACTTCGGTGTTATGCGCCTGGTCGCCTGGCTGGGAGGTTCAATCCCTGCAAAAGCTCAGAGCCAAATTCCCCTGACAGCCCCAGCTTCTGCCTGAGCCAAGGCCACAGCCAATGGCAGCCCAGGAACTCAGTTCCCACCGCTGCCGCCAGGGGGCGCAGCCCCGCACAAGGAGAGGCTCTGGCACCTAAGCAAGCAACCAACTTCTAAAAAGTCATTCCAAGAAAGGAGCCTAGGAGAGGATACTAAGAGAGAGGAAGTCATCTAAATCTTACTGTAAAAAAAAAAAAAAAAAAAATCCAGAATGACAGAAAAGACTGAATCCAGAGAGAGCAGACATTCGTAAAGTTTTATCTAGAGCGCTCAATCTCCGTGTGAACCTCAGTGCCCCCATGGGTAAATTATGTGTGATGCATTTACACAATGATACTAGATAGCCATTAAACTAATCCCTCTGCAATTGCATGAGAAATACGGGTACTTCTCCCAACAGAGGAAAAATAGAAAATTGAGTGTCTTTTCTGGGCCCTGAACTAGCTCCACCTGCTGCTTGTCCTGCTCCTGTTACCTCTTCTGAGGCGGGGACAGCCTCAGGTCTCTGCAAGGGAGGGGCCAACAGAGACAAAGCTTTGTAAAACGAAACCCTAACATTCTCTGACTTAGTGCAAAGGCATCACTAAAGGGTCCTTGGTTCTCTCTGTGCCACGAGCCTTTTTACAGCTAACCTCTCACCTAGACTGTAGAGAGCTGCCTGCTGCTGCACTCTAAGGATGGTGCTGATTTCCGGCCTCTACCCCCCCCCCCCCCCCCCCCCCCCCCCCCCCCCCCCCCCCCCCCCCCCCCCCCCCCCCCCGTGGGTGAGTGCTCTCTTTTGATAAACAACTCCTTATTTGGCTTGAGCCTGGGGCGTGGTTTGCTGTTGCATATGTGGACCTATGAGCTGTGCCCACATGGCTTATTGGGATTGGATGCCCTGGGAGTTTCTAGTCAGTGGGCGGGGTTTCCCGGGAGAGAGGAAGGAGAAGCAGAGAGAAGAACAAAGGGGGAACAATTGTAAAGGTCCCGAATAAACTGCTGAAGGAAGATCCTGGGTGGTGCGCTTTCCTTGCTGGCAAGGGTGCGCGCGACAAGT
>PVIH01024709.1:0-22194 GCA_004025045.1 Sigmodon hispidus | reverse complement strand
GAGACCTTGAATAAGGATATATAGGGAAAGCTGAACACAAAGAAAATATATGTGTAGCAATCTTATTTGTATTTCTACCCTTGATAAGCCATGCTTATGATTCTTATCCTCTGTATAGTTATTGTTAACTCTTCTGCATTTTAAATTCTTTTTACTGGTTTTTTTTTGATAAATACAAAATAAAGAAGAAGAAAAAAAAACAAGAAGCTTACAGAACACCAAATAGATATGACCCCCCAAAAAGTCAGTGCACCACATTATAATTAAGGTACAAAATATACAGAACAAAGAAAAAAAATTTAAGAGCTGCAAAAGAAAAGGGCCAACTTACATATAAAGGCAGACCCATAAGAATAACACCCGACTATTCAATGGAAATGATGAAAGCTAGAAGGGCTTGGTCAGAAGTTATACAGACACTAAAAGAACATGGCTGCCAAACTAGAATACTATACCCTGCAAAATTATTAATCACCATAGATGAAGTAAACAAGATATTTCATGACAAAGTCAGACTGAAAGAATATTTATCTACCAATCCAGCGCTACAGAGAGTATTAGAGGGAAAAGACCAACCTAAGGACCCCAGATACACCCATGAAACCACAAACAATCAATAATTCCACAGAAGAATACTCCAGAGAAAGGAAATACAAAAAAGTTACCACCAAAAATGGCAGGAAACATCAATAAATTGTCACTAATTTCTCTTAATATCAATGGACTCAACTTTCCTATAAAATGTCACACACTAACAAGATGGATACAACAACAGAAACCATCTTCTATGGCCTACAAGAAACACACCTCAACCACAAGGACAAACACAGGCTTAGAATAAAGGGTTGGGAAAAGATTTTTTTCTAAGGTCCTAAGAAACAAGCGGGGGTTACAATCCTAATATCTAACAAAGTAGACTTCAAGCTAAAAGCAATTAAAAGGGACCAAGATGGCCACTACTTATTCATTACAGGAAAAATTGGTCAAGAGGAGATTTCAATCCTGAATATTTATGCCCCTAATATAAGGGCACCTACTTATGTAAAAGAAACACTGCTAAAGCTCGAATCTCACATCAATTCTTACACCCTAATAGTGGGAGACTTCAATACCCCACTTTCGACCCTGGATAGGTCAACCAGACAGAGACTCAACAGAGAAATAAGCAGTCTAAAAGAGGTTATGATGCAAATGGATTTAATAGATATCTACAGAACCTTCCACCCAAATGCAAAGGAATATACATATTTCTCAGCTCCTCATGGAACTTTCTCCAAAATTGACCACATAATTTGGCATAAAGCAAATATCAACAGATACAAAAAAATGGATATAATCCCTTGTAACATATCAGACCACCAGGGCCTAAAGTTAGAGTTCAACCACATAAAAAAAATCAAAGAAAGCCTACCAACTCATGGAAACTAAACATCACTCAGCTGAACCATATCTGGGTCAAGGAAGAAATTAAGAAAGAAATCAAAGTCTTCCTAGAATTTAATGAAAATGAATCCACAACATACCCAAACTTGTGGGACACAATGAAAGCAGTCTTGAGAGAAAAATTCATAGGGCTAGATGCCTATATGAAAAACCTAGAGAAATCCCACACTAGAGATCTAACAGCTCAGCTGAAACCCTTCGAACAATTAGAAGCAAACTCACCTAGAAGGCATAGATGGCAGGAAATAATAAAATTTAGAGCTGAAATCAACACAATTGAATAAAAAAGAACAATACAAAGAATCAATGAATCTAAGAGGTGGTTCTTCGAGAAAGTTAACGAGATAGATAAGCCCTTAGCCAAACTAATCAAAAACAGTGAGAGAGTGTTCAAATCAACAAAATCAGAAATGAAAAGGGGGACATAACAATATCCTCCTGAGCAAGGTATCACAAACTGAGAAAGATAAGCAGGGGATGTGCTCACTCATTAGTGGTCTCTAAAACAAACAAGAAAAAAGCCAAGCATGTCCAAGCTGCAAACCACAACCACTGAACAGCTTGGAATGAGAAACACCCTGGTCTGACTCTTTGGATCCCATTCCCCCTAGAGGAACACCTGACTCGCTCTTGAGGGAGGGGGGAGAAAATTGGATCTGCCAGGATGGAGACTGAACTAAGTAATATTGGGTCAGTGGGACCATGGGTCTGTCTGCTGCCGGCCCAGTGAGGAGATGGGGAGTTTTGGAGAGGAGGAGAAGAAAGAATGACTTGATGTGGCAGGAGGGGGATGGGACCTTGAATAAGGATATACAGGGATAGAAAGTGTGACTTTTTTGTTAATAATAATAATAATAATAATAATAATAGTAAAAGGAAAAAAAGAAATGGACACAGACACACCACACTCAGGTCATTGATTCAAGAATGCCCCTTTATTGAGCACCATCTCAGCTTTAACACAGGCTTACCTTTGGTGGGAAGCCCAGTGAGAGTTCCACAGGTGACTAGAGATTACTGACTTTAGAAGGAAAAGCCTAGCTTCCTGTACTATACCCACAGGCAGGAAAATCAAAACATATGGGACAATGGGAGACACAGGATATGCAACTAGCTATCCACAGACTATATCCTTCAAAGCTCAGAGTGCAACTGAAGATCATAGCAGAGGCCTACATCAAATTTCAAGATGTCATTTTTTACTGCTGTGTAATGCTCCATTGTGCCACTTTTTTTATTCTTTCTTCAGTTGAAAGGCATCTAAGTTGTTTATAGGTTCTGGCTATGACAGATAATGCTGTTGTGAATATGGTTTGAAAATGTCCTTGTAGTATGAAGTACATCATGGTATTGTTGGATTGTGATTCAAATTATCAGTTTTCTGAAAAACAGCCTTATTTATTTGCCCAGTGGCTATATAAGTTTACATTCCTACCAGCAATTGAGGAATGTTATCTTAGCTATTGTGACAGATGTAAGATGATGTGAATATAGTTTGAAAATGTCCTTGTAGTATGAAGTACATCATGGTATTGTTGGATTGTGATGCAAATTATCAGTTTTCTGAAAAACAGCCTTATTTATTTGCCAAGTGGCTATACAAGTTTACATTCCTACCAGCAATTGGGGGAGTGTTATCTTAGCTATTGTGACAGATGTAAGATGACGTGAATATAGTTTGAAAATGTCCTTGTAGTATGAAGTACATCATGGTATTGTTGGATTGTGATGCAAATTATCAGTTTTCTGAAAAACAGCCTTATTTATTTGCCAAGTGGCTATACAAGTTTACATTCCTACCAGCAATTGAGGAGTGTTATCTTAGCTATTGTGACAGGTGTAAGATGATATCTCAGAGTTCTTTTGGTTTGTATTTTCATGATGACTAAGAATGTTGAGTACTTCTTTAAGTGTCTTTCTTCCATTTAAGATTCTTATATTTATGGTTGTGAGCCAAGCTTTTAACGGCTGAGCCATCCCTTTTCTTGGGAATTCTCTGTTTAGAGCTCTATACCATTTTTAAATTGGATTAGTTGGTATTTGCATGTCTAGTTTCTTGAGTTCATTATATATTTTAGATATCAGCCCTCTGTACGATGTAGTGTTTTTAAAGATTTTTTCCCATTCTGTATGCTTTCATTTTGCCTTATTGACCATTTTCTTTGTCTTACAGAAGCCTCATAGTTTCAGAAGATCCTATTTATTAATTGTTGTTTTCAGTATCTATGCTACTGATGTTATATTTAGAAAGTGGTCTTTGGTTCCAATGTATTCAAGAATATTTTCCACTTTCTCTTCGATCAACTTCAGTATAACTGTATTTATGTTGAAGTCTTTGCTGTGTATCTCTGCACGTGCTTCCATCAGTTACTGAATGAAGGCTGTATAAAGACAATTAGATTATTGACCAATCTGATTACCAGGGTAGCTACTAGTCTAAGTTGTTGTTATACTTGTAGATTCCTAGGAACTACCATAGCATGTGGTTTTTCCCTAACATGTTAATAAGTTCCTCTATCAAGATATCTCTGCAATTACTCTTCCATTTCATCCCTGTTCTAGCTTGACCACCCTATTTGCTCTTTTTCTCATGCCTGCTCCCCTTACCTCTGTTTGTCCTCCTCCTGCCTTTTATTCTTCAGGCGAGCTTATCTATCTCCCCTTAACAGTATGAACCATGAGGATCTTTTATAATCCTCTTTGTTATCTAGCTTATCTAGAGATGTAGGTTGTTGTCTTCTTATCCTTTGCCTTACATTTAGTATCCACTTACGACAAAAATAGTTTACTGTATCATGGGATTGAGGGCAGAGATGGGTATAAGGATTTTTTTCCTTTATTCTTCAACCAGTCCTAGCAAGAAATACAAATCAGCTAATGATAATTAGGCTGCTTTGTTCTTACTATCTGACCTTAATAGGTTTCTCATTCAACTGCATTCCTTTACAAAACTTTAGATTATCTTCTGGAGTATTTTACCTCAAAGCTATTTGACAAAAACATCTAAGTCTAACTTTAAGTTATTTCAAATGTTGCACCCCAAAGTTTGTGAATATATCTCCCAAAGTTAAGATTAGGAGGATTTAAGCTATCTGAGCTACTGGGACTTGGTTGTTTTTCTTAATCATTAACATAAGCCATAGCCTATATGGATCCTCAATAGAAACTCATGTGTTCTAACTATATGATACTTTCTTGATGTTTTTAATTGTCAAAGATATATGTATATATATAAATATTCTTGATTGAATTTTATCCATTGTAATTATTAATTATTCTACTCATCACTTATTTCATTATAATCTCCATTTTGTGTTATATTTTTTTTCAAAATAAGATTGAAAAAAGGGATATTTTCATCTATATGAATGGTTTGCTTTACTTAAAATGATGTATTCTGCTTCCATTCTTTTTCCAATAAAATAAATTTATTTATCCTTTAACTAAATTGTATTTTATATATATATAAACTTTTCTTTATACATATATTTGAATAGTTTTGGAAATCTCAATTGTATACTGACTGTATATTTGTCATACATATATCTAGCAGTGGTGCTTTATACGATCCAAAAAATGATCTATGATAGCTGGATTTGGGGTTTTAATGAGTTTGTAAAGTTAATAGCAAAAAAATAGGTAACATTACCAAATTAAGAAAAGCAACAAATGGTTAGTAAAACACCATAAAATCAGTGGCTCAAAATCATTTATCTGAAATTGATTCAAGAAGCACTGTTGATTAGTCAGTTGTAGTTCCTGATTGAGAGAACTCCATAGTAGTGCATAATGTCTCATCTGGTGATAATTCCAATGTGGCAAGAACAAATAGTAGAAGATTCACAGTGTTATTAAATCAAAAGTTTACAGAATCCAGAAGAAGCCAATTGGCAAACTTCAGGCAGTCAATTAAAGATTCCAGTTACACTTTATTTTCAATGATAAACTTTTCATGATTGAATTTCTAGTTTTTGTTTCAAACTGTAAATATATTTATACATTAGACAATGATAGTAATATCTGCTGGAAATAGTTTAACTTCTAGCAGTCCTCAAATATACAATTTTTGTAAACATCCTTAGATGCTTGTTATTTTTTCTCTTCTAGCTACAGAGCCATGAATTCTGCCTGGCAAAAGACAGAAGTTTTTAGACAACACTTTAAATAAACTTTCAGAGTTTAAAAGTTAGTAGAGGTAGTATGGAAATATTATAAATTATTGCTTATATGGAACCTTTGGTGTCTTATTCTCACCACAGTGATTCAGAAACTAGAATCTGAGCCAATCTTCTGTTATCTTTTATGCTATGCTATCCAATGTTTTTCTAAGTGAGATTGAAGGAATAATTTTAGAAGTAACTTTTTTTTTATCATGTGATAATGTCATCTGATAACCCAAATACAGAGGTACAATCACAGACGGTTGATATAGGTTAGGGTCTTTTAAGAACACTGAGATTTACTATGGGAGACCTAGTAATGAACGTCAACATTAGAGTCTAGACGAAATTCTATATTCCTAGCTAGAGCAAGAGGTGAGGCTCTTTTTACTTGTGGGGTGGTAGGTAATAGCACAAGCAATAATTTTTCCTTCATTCTTTAATACCTTTCCATTTAATTGTACTACATTGAGCAACACCATCTCTCTCTTCTAATTTACTTAGCTCTTGTACAGATGATATGGTATGTAAATAGTTATTTATTGTTATTCAAATTTAGCTGTCATCTTGTTCTCCTTGCATAAACCATTATAAGGCCTCCCCCCAAAACATTTTATTATATTATATTTTCA
Organism: Sigmodon hispidus; assembly: GCA_004025045.1. Lineage (NCBI taxonomy): Eukaryota > Metazoa > Chordata > Mammalia > Rodentia > Cricetidae > Sigmodon > Sigmodon hispidus. Next base: position 15,959 of record PVIH01024709.1, on the reverse strand, counting down.
AATAAACATAGCTTAATTCAGCAAAACTTCAATGGATTTTTTATTCTCATGGACTTACAACTTTGATATTAAATATCTACATCTGAATCATTTTGGTAAATTTTGGAAAAATGGAAGTGTTTCTTGCATTTAATAAACTATAGCAAATTAAATTGTTATAAATAAGATAATATTCTAATATTTACTGAAATATAGTTGCTAAATTTTATCCATTTTTGTTATTTTAATCAATTGAAACATTTTTGCTATTGTTTTACATGTGAATATTTATATATATATCTATATTGGAGAAATAGAACAGATCACATTAACATCTATTTTCTGTCATAAATTTCTTACATATTTACCTTATCACAGAGAAAAGTAATGTGTATATAGACATACTATACTAAACACATATAATAAAAGCAAGTTCATGTATATAAGTAAGCTTTCATAATTGAGTACCTATAATGAAAACTTAACTAGGCTTAGTTTTACATCAATTTTCTTTTTTTTTAATTTGACATTTATTTTATTTTACTAAGAATTTTATACCTAAGTACTGTATCTACATCATTTCTGCCAGAGACCAGCTCCAGATTAGTGCAGGTTCTGAAATAGGTGGATGAAAGAAATATGACCAGGGTAATCAGACAGGGGACATTTCTTAGTTTCTATTCAGGAAAGGTGGACAGAAAGGTAGCATAGTTTTATGGCTTGTTTTACTCTGACAGGAACCATTCCAGGCAAGGCACGTCCCAGAAGGCAAGGTAGAGACATTGTGGGAAGGAAGTGAGCCAGGCCATGGCGAGTAGGAAAATCTTGTAGCCTGACTGACTAGCAGTCAGAGTGCTTCTTTATTTGTTCAGAATTTAGTAAGCAGGGATAAATTCATGATGTTCTAAAGCATAGATCATATTATCTTTTGGTTTTGGACATATGTTTCACTTACTTTTGCTCATCATTTAGCCATCACTGACAAACTATGACAGAACAGAGTTATTATTTCAAATCATTTTCCCTCATGTTTTGACATCATTAAAGAAAAGAGTAATCATTTTTACTCAATAACTATAAACCATTTTTTAAGATTCTAGAGACAAAGAAAAGCTTATTCTCAGGTCAGTAACTTTTGCAGTTATAGAAACATTAATCAAACAAAGTCTTCATGCATTTTGCCATGTCCCAAGAAATGTATTGTTAACTCTTAATGGTCAGAGTGTCAAAGAAAAATGTTTAAGTCAAAGTATCTGCACTTATTTAAATTCTGATAGAAACAATGTTTACCACTTATTGAATTTGTTTATATGTCTAATTCTGGAATTCTGTTTTTTCTTAGATGTATGACACCACAGTGCCTCTGCATGTGCTAACTTTTCTAAGAAACAGAGGTCTTTATATCTTATATTTTTGGTTGTGAGCCTAGCCTTAAATGGCTGAGCCATATCTCCAGCCCAGGTTTTATACCTTATTATTTTTAATTTTTTTATTTAAAAGCTTTTGTATATATCAGCAATAGCTGCCCTCTCCTTCCCTCTTCCCACTCACCCCCCCCCAGCTTTTTCCACTCAATCCTATCATCCAATCCTCAAAGAAAATAATACATCCCATGAGGAGTCAACAAATTCTGACACACCAAGTTGAGGCAGGACCAAGCCCCTTCCCCTTGTATCCAGTATGAGCAAGGTATTCCTCTATAATAAATGAGCTCCAAAAATCCAGTTCATGGAAAAGGAATAAATTTATTTTCTACTGTAAGAGGCCTTACAAAATGTCAAATCTGTACAACTGTCATCTGCATTCAGAAGGCCTAGTTTTGTCCAATGTAGGTTCCACAGCTGTAAATCCAGAGTCAGTGAGCTCTCAGTAGCTCAGCTCAACCTGACATCTCATTCTTATATTATGACTTTACAACATTCTTTGTACACACTATAAATCTCTGTGTAGACCAGACATAACTTTAGCTAATTTGTGTTTCTGCAGACAGAAAGAGTGGGAAGGACTACTAGAATAAGAAAACTCTGGGAACAAGAAGAACAGAGAGAGAGAGAAGCCAGCAGACCCAGAGGAAATGAGGTCAGAATGCTGCTCTGAGAAAAGGCACTAAGCCACCCATCTAATCATTGGTTAGTTTAAAAGTGCAGAGTTAGCAATTTATATTGATCAGCATGAAATTAATGTACGCTTCTGTGTGTTTCTTGGGACTTTGGAGACTGTTAGTTCAGACTTCAAGGCTATAAAGAGATAAGCAGCTACAGGCAGGTCCAGATCATGGGGCTAGTGCAGGCCAGAAACTTCATATTACAGGATCTTTGTCAAGCAGCTGAATTGGCTTTATTACTTTTACTGTCTCATTTAAATGTGGCCATGGTTTCTTTAAAACTTTGATTGTTAGTTGTCAGATGTTTCAGAAGCAAACACTGTTTGGAGGAAGTGCAATGGACCAAATATTAGTTCTCTTATATTATAGACAAGTACATTGATAATAAACAAAACCAAATTTTAAAATTGAAATATTTCAGTTACATAAAGAATCTTTTAAAATTCGTTCTCTAAATCATTAAAAACTTCTAAAATAACAATCTTTAATTATATACTGCTGTATGGCAACATTATTAAGTTTTGGTATCATTTAAACCAACAACATTATTAAGCATAATTGTTTTGCAATCATTTCAACCTTAAACCAACAAAAAATAACAAATGAATCTCATCATACTGCCTATTCCACTATTGTAAACCTGTTAATTTTATTACAATAGTTTATCAGGCTTTATTGTAATAAAATTGTTTGGTCTGTGGGCAAATTTTTCCCATTTATTTTTTGCATTACTCAGAAATGATGACTTTTCAAGTATTTATCCAATTTTAGATACTTCAAAATTACAACTACCACTAATCTTCAAAGCCAAAAAAAAAAATAGTGTTGTCCTGGAGGGTGTGGAGTAGACTGGGAGGAAGTGGAAGTCTTTCTCTGGCCTACTCTAAAATTGTTCACATGGTGACCTGTGTTGATTTTTTTTTTCTTGTCCTTGATGACACAGTAAATGTTGTCTACAGCTAGATAGATTATGTAAGATTTCCAACACCTTTCCTGCTATGATACTCAGAATATTATGGGATAGGGTGTCAGCAGTCACTTTTTACTTTAAAAAATTATAGCATTTAACAGATAGAGTTAGTATCATTCATGTGGCCTCACTCTGAAGAGTTATGAGAATGTACACATGGTTTACAGCTTTTCTATTATCTCTTCCTGGCCACCAATTATTTTGAAAGTGTGCTACCTTTTAACCTTTGCTTTTTTAACTTGAATGTAATAATTTTTCTATATAAAATGAAAGTCATGTGTACTGAAATAAGTGCAATCTTAGCTATCAACATTATATTTTAAAACCATGCTATGGAAATATCACCTGCATTCTGTCATTTGTCAGATTTATAATTTTTTTCTTTTACCATTAAATAAAAATAAAATTGGAAGCACTGAATGTTAAGAAAAACTTAACATCCCTTATTCTCTATCAATTTATAACTAAGATATGCTTTTCAATCATTTTGATTAGTATAAAAATATTTTAAAAATATGGTGCTATTTCTACTTATATTTAATAATAAAAGTTGTGTTGTATTATGAATATAGAAAACTGAATTCCATATTTTATAGATATTTCAAAAGAATATGTACTTTATAAAAAACAAATAAATCATCTGGCCATACAGTTATTATTTTATATTATTCATATTACTTCACTTTACTTATGGTATTTTGTGGAAGAATTAATTATATTTCAAACTTTGATAAAAACAGATAATTTCAGTAAAACTGTAATGATATTCCTGCTCTCTTTAAGAGTCTTTTCATTCTTGAACAACTCATATTTGGTCATTCAATTAACTTGAGTACATTTCTCATGTACAGATTGTTGTTTTAAACTATTTTCACATTTGTTTTCTGTATCCATCAATTATAATTTTGTATATTAAGTCAACCATGAATCCAAATAATTTTAAAATATTGTGCCTAAATTGATTATGCATAGCCTTGGAATTTTGCCATTATACTCTAAATGATACTTTATAATAGTTTTTGGTAACAAATGAACAGATTATTTGGTTGACACATATGTGTTCAGGTTAAATACACAAACCATGCTATTCTACACAAATTATTACATTTTTTAATACAACCTAGAATCAATCAATCATGATTGCCTATTTTGTGTTGCCTTAACTATGTTATTTAATATGTAGCTTACTTCATATACATTTTATGATGAAAATGAAATTATCTTAATTTATGAGACTTTGGATTTGCCAACTTCTCCTACTAGGTGTTCTTAATTCAGCCACAAAGCTAACTTCTTTCTAGATGCTTGCTAGCTTTGTTGATAATATAAATTGACAGAGTATAAAGTTCAAATATATAAAAAAAACTTTTAAACTTTTTGATAATGAACATTGAGTTAGTTCTTACTTTTCTAGATCTACTTTGATACCTCCATGCTGAAGTTACTCCTAAAATGACCATATCTTCAATGCATGACAAGTGTTTCAGATAAGCTCAGTGAGCTTATTTATATTTTCATCTTTAGACTTAGCATTTTTTATTAAATTTTTATAAAAATTACTCTCATTTGTTACAATAGCTAAGAAACACATTACTAAAAATCTTGGACTAAGCAACCAATAAGATTGATATTAAATATACAAAGAAGTTTGGTGTAGTTAACATTATGTAAGCTGAAAAGTGTTATAGTCGAAGGGGGGAAAAGACACAAAACATGATGATAAACATACCCTGAAAATAGGAAGACTTAAACCGTCAGGTTCTAATATAAATTAGCAATTTAACAACCATCAATTGTGCTATCTGCACCAGTCATATGTTTTAATTTCTATGTAAGAAAATAGGTTTCTATATTCCTATTTTATACATCTTACTATAAGGTAAGGAAAACTAATTTACTTTTCCTTTTGATTTGTCTCATGTATTCATACCCCTCTCTACCTAAGTATTTTAACTTCCATATTTTCACTTTTATTTTTTCAAAATTTTATCTATAATTTACTGTCACCTTCTTCTTTAAGATGCTACCCTCAATTACTCTTTTCTGTTTTTTGTCTTCCAATTTAAATACAAAAAACAAAAGCTCCTTACACACAGCACTTGGCTTTCTGAGTTTTAATTACCTTAAATGGGATATTGGTAGCCAGTTCTATCCATTTGCTTTAAACTTTTTTGATTTTTTTCTCTTTTTTTTTGTTTTTTTAATAAAAGGTTTCTTAGTGTAACAGCACTTGTTGCCTGGAGCTCACTCTGTAGACCAGTTTGAACTCAAACTCATAGATATCCACTTGCCTCTGCCTTTCAAGTACTGAAATTAAAGGGATTGTAAGTGCTGGAATTAAAAGGATTGTCACTGTTAGTATTTTGCACATGAAAGAACTCACCAGCACACTGCCAAGGGAGAAATATTAGGTTTATTAAAGAGGGGGAGGGGAATAAAGGAGAGGAGAGAGGGAGAGAAAGAGTAGGGGGCAGAAAGGAAGAGAAAAAGAAGGAGTTTTTCAAATGATTCAGGCTTTTAAAGGTAGATATGACTTAAAGATAAAAGTCAGAGGCTCTTTTGGAGCCCCTGCAGGCAAGGGTGTGGCCTTAGCAATGTAACAACTTAACAGTCACCACTATAGAGCTGATTTTATCTGTTTTAAAACAAGTGGATAATATTACATTGTTTGTATGTATTATATTTTTATATAGCTCATTTGTTTATAAGTAGGTTGATTCCATTTCCTAGTTATTATGGACAGGACATCATTAAACAGACATTTCATGTTTTCTGTAGTAGAAAATATGCCAGGGAGTAGTTTAACAGTTTCATATAATAAATATGTTTACCCTATTTGACAAACTTCCAACTTATGTCCAAAGTGGCTGCTCTTGTTTAGATTTCCATAAATATTATGCAAAGAATTTCTTTATTTTTCTCTTTTATTATTATTATGAACAAAGAAGTCACACTTTCTATCCTTGTATATCCTTATTCAAGGTCCCTTCCCCCTCCCACCACATCAGGTCATTCTCTCTTCTCCACATCTCCCCATCTCCTCCCTGGGCAGGCAGCAGGCAGTCTCAAGGTCCCACTGTCCCAATATTGCTTAGTTCAGCCTCAACTCCTGGCAGATCCAGTTTTCTTCCCCCAAGACTGAGTCAGGTGTTCCTCTAGGCAAAGATTTTCTTTCAAAACTCACCTGCCAGGTAATATGTCCCCATTGTTGCAATAAGCATATGACTATCTAGAAATAACCATCAACTATTTTCTTAACCTTGAGGCCTAGTACTTAGTAAAAAAATTTATGCTTGGGAATATAAACCTAGTTAACAGCTCATGGTAAAACAGATGACAAGCTGCAGTGGAGTGCAGGTACTATCACACTGATCTAAACACATGGCCTTTTGACCAGCTTAGATCTGGAATTCACCTATGATCTTGAGACAATAGAGTTTGGGGCAAGGTTGAAGGGCAACTTAAGATCAGGGTGTATGTATACAAAAGTCTCTTCTTCCTATACTCTCTCTTGCTCTTGAAAATGAAGACATGATCTGAAGAGCTTCAGCCAAATGGACCAGTCTAGTTTTCTATAAAATAAGCACCTGTTTAATATCCTATATCGGTGAGTGTTTCTTTATAAATCCCTTTAAAAATATAAACATTTTAATCAGTAAACAGTGGTTGTTAATACCCATTATACCAACCTATTGCTCTCATGAACTCAGAGAAAAATATTTTATCTATAAAAGACCCACAAAATATCAAACCAGCACACATTTTGGCATAGGTATTTCACTGGAAAATTCTTAGAGCACATAAATGGTACCAGTAATGTATAATAATATGACACTTGGATATAATATCAATAACTCTTCTATATAAAAATAATAGGCATCATAAAAATAAATCACAAAAAACATTTCTATTACTAATTGCTTTCAAACTCCCAAAAATAATCTTAGCAAAGTAGAATAAATACTTAAATAGCAAATTATTTCAAATATCATAGTAATAAGATACTATAGTATAAGAATGCTTCTCTGAACTTCAGTAAGGAAATAAGGAAAAGTAATAGGTACAGAATTGGAAAATATATTCTTCACCCTTACATGTGTCAGAGGACTAATCTTAAAATTAAATAGTGGAGTCAAGGAACTAGAAGTAAAAAAGCAAGAATAATCCAGTTAAGAAATGGAATGTGCATTGCCGGGACCTGGTGCTGCCTGCAGAGCATGTCCCAGTACACTCTGGAGTAGGCAGAGATAAACTATGCCTGTCATGGTCACCTAGGCTGCTGCTGTGGAAAGTCACACAGCTACCCACCTCCAACTGAAGGATCAGACAAAACTGGGGAGCCTGAAGGACAGACTCAGATCCCGCCCAGAGGTGAGGAGGGGTCAGCAGGCCCCAGCGCCTGTGTCCCTGCAAGGGAGAGGAGACTTGAGCTCCCATCAGTTCTGGTACCGGTTCCTGGACCTGGTGCTGTCTGCAGAGCTTGTCCCAGCTCACTCTGGAGCAGGCAGAGATAAACTCTGCCTGTCATGGGCCCCCCCAGCTGCTGCTGAGGGAGTTTTCACAACGGCCACCCCGCCTATAATAGTTCAAACAGAGAAAGATTGAAGACTTGAAATTCAGTCCCCTGGACAATGCAGAAGTAGTGATTGAGCAGACCTTTTCATCAGAGGTCACAGGAGGCACACAAGTCCGAGTGCCACAACTGAACAGGAGCCAACTAATCATGAACCAATAAAACCATGGGCAGATGCCAGTGCAAAAATTTACATAATAATATAAAGAACAACAAGGAAACTCAAGAAGAAAGTGGTGATCTTACAAATACAAGACCTGAACTGAGCAATGAAGAGAAAATAGAAGGAAGCATAAAAAATTCCTTTTTGATGATCATCTAAGCTCTCAAAGAAGATATGAAAAATAGCCTTAAAGAAATAGAAGAAAATACAAACAAAAAATTGGATGAGATGAGCAAATCTATGAAAGAAACATGCCAGGAACTAAAAGCTAAAATAGAAGCAATAAAAAAGGCACAAAATGAGGCAAAAAAGGAAATAAAAAAATCTGAAGGAAAAAACTGAAACCACAGATACAAGCATAACAAACAGAGTTCAAGAGATGGAAGATAGAATCTCTGAAGTGGAAGACTCAGTAGCTCAAATAGATATATCAGTCAAAGAAAATACTAAAACGAAAAAAGCCATAACTCAAAATGTTCAAGAAATTTAGAACACCATGAAAAGACCTAATTTGAGAATAATAGGAATAGAAGAAGGAGAAGAATACCAGCTCAAAGGCACAGATAATGTTTTCAATAAAATCATAGAAGAAAACTTCCCTAACCTGAAGAAGGAAATGCCTATAAAGATACAAGAAGTTTACAGAACACCAAATAGATATGACCCACCAAAAAAGGTCAGCGCACCACATTATAATCAAGCCACAAAACATACAGAAGAAAAAATTTTAAGAGCTGCAAAAGAAAGGGGCCAACTTACATATAAAGGCAGACCCATAAGAATAACACACGACTATTCAGTGGAAACAATGAAAGCTAGAAGGGCTTGGTCAGAAGTTACACAGACTCTAAAAGAGCATGGCTGCCAAACTAGAATACTATAACCTGCAAAATTATCAATCTCGATAGATGGAGTAAACAAGATATTTCATGACATAGTCAGACTGAAAGAATATCTATCTACCAATCCAGCACTGCAGAGAGTATTAGAGGAAAAGTACAACATAAGTACCCCAGATACATCCACGAATTCACAAACAATCAATAATTCCATAGAAGAATACTCCAGAGAAAGGAAATACAAACACCTTACCACCAAAAATGGCAATAAATCAATCAAAGGTCACTAATTTCCCTTAATATCAATGGACTCAAATATCCTATAAAACGCCACACACTAACAAGATGGATACAACAACAGAAGCCATCCTTCTGTTGCCTACAAGAAATACACCTCAATCACAAGGACAGACAGGCTTAGAATAAAGGATTGGGAAAAGATTTTCCAGTCAAATGGTCCTAAGAAACAAACAGGGGTTGCAATCCTAATATCTAACAAAGTAGACTTTAAGCTAACAGCAATTAAAAGGGAACAAGAGGGACACTACTTATTCATCACAGGAAAAATTGATCAAGAGGAGATCTCAATCTTTAATATTTATGCCCCTAATATAAGGGCACCTACTTAAGTAAAAGAAACACTGCTGAAGCTCGAATCCCACATCAATTCTTACACCCTAATAGTGGGAGACTTCAATACCCCACTTTCAACCCTGGATGGATCAGCCAAACAGAGACTCAACAGAGAAATAAGGAGTCTAAAAGAGGTTATGATACAAATGGATTTAATAGATATCTTCAAACTCTTCCACCCAAATGCAAAGGAATATACATAATTCTCAGATCCTCATGAAACTTTCTCCAAAATTGACCACATAATTGGTCATAAAGCAAATATCAACAGATACAAAAAAAAATGGAAATAATCCCTTGTAACATATTGGACCACCAGGGCCTAAAATTAGAGATGAACAACATCAAAACCCAAAGAAAGCCTACCAACTCATGGAAACTAAACATCACTCAGCTGAACCATCTCTGTATCAAGGAAGAAATTAAGAAAGAAATCAAAGTCTTCCTAGAATTTAATGAAAATGAATCCACAACGTATCCACACTTGTGGAACACAATGGAAGCAGTCTTAAGAGGAAAATTCATAGTGCTAGATACCTATATGAAAAGCCTAGAGAAATCCCACACTAGAGACCTAACAGCTCAGCTGAAAGCCTAAGAACAATTAGAAGCAAACTCATCTAGAAGGAATAGATGGCAGGAAATAATCAAACATAGAGCTGAAATCAATTCAATTGAAACAAAAAGAACAATACAAAGAATCAATGAATCTAAGAGTTGGTTCTTTGAGAAAGTTAACAAGATAGATAAGCCCTTAGCCAAGCTACTCAAAAAACAGAGAGACTGTTCAAATCAACAAAATCAGAAATGAAAAGGGGGACATAACAACAGACTCCCAGGAAATACAGAGAATTATCAGATCATATTTTGAAAATCTGTATTCCACAAAAATGGAAAACCTAGAAGAAATGGACAGCTTTCTGGACAGGTACCACCTACCAAAATGAAATGAAGATCAGATCAATTACCTAAACAGGCCTATAACCCTTAAGGAAATTGAAGCTGTCATTTAAAACCTCCCCAAAAATAAAAGCCCCATCCAGACGGTTTCAGTGCCGAATTCTACCAGACATTCAAAGAACAATTACTACCGTTACTCTTCAAACTATTTCCCACAGTAGAAACTGAAGGAATATTGCCATATTCGTTTTATGAGGCCACAATTACTATAATACCTAAGCCACTCAAAGACACAACAAAGAAGGAGAATTACAGACCAATTTCCCTCATGAATATTGATGTGAAAATTCTCAAGAAAATTTTTGCAAACCGTATAAAAGATATCATCCACCACGACCAAGTGGGTTCATCCCAGAAATGCAGGGCTGGTTTAACATAGGAAAAACTGTAAATGTTATCCATTTTATAAACAAACTAAAGGAGCAAAAGCACAAGATCATATCCTTAGATGCTGAAAATGCCTTTGATAAAATCCAACACTCCTTTATGATTAAAGCCCTGAAGAGTTCAGTAATACAGGGAGAATACCTAACTATAACAAAGGCAATTTACAAGAAGCCGACAGCCAATATCAAACATAATGGAGAAAAACTCAAAGCAATCCCACTAAAGTCAGGAACTAGACAAGGATGTCCTCTCTCCCCTTATCTATTCAATGTAGTTCTTGATGTTTTAGCTAAAGAAATAAGGGAATGAAAAGAGATTAAGGGGCTACAAATTGTAAAAGAAGAAGTGAAATTGTCTCTATTTGCAGATGATATGATTATATACATAAGTGACCCACAAAATTCTTCCAAGGAACTGCTACAGCTGATAAACACCTTCATCAATATAGGAGGATACAAGATTAACTCAAAGAAATCAGTAGCCCTTCTATACACTAAAGATAGAAGAGCTGAAAAAGAAATAAGGGAAACATTACCCTTTATAATAGCTGCAAATAGTATTAAATAGTTGCTGCAAATAGTATTAAATAGTTGAAGTAACTATAACCAAAGAAGTAACAGACCTATTTGACAAAAATTTTAAATCACTGAAGAAAGAATTTTAAGAGGATATCAGAAAATGGAAAACTCTCCCATGTTCCTGCATTGGTAGGATCAACATAGTAAAATTGGCAATTCTACCAAAGGCATTCTACAGATTCAATGCACTGCCCATCAAAATCCCGACACAATATTTCTTGGACCTTGAAAGAACAATACTCAATTTCTTCTGGAATAACAGGAAATCCAGGATTGCCAAAACAATTTTACTCAACAAAAGAACATCAGGAGGTATAATTATCCCTGACTTCAATTTATACTATAGAGCTACAGTAATAACAACAGCCTGGTACTGGCATAAAAACAGACTTGTGGACCAATGGAATAGAATTGAGGATCCAGACATTAACCCAAAAACCTATGAACACCTGATCTTTGAAAAAGAGGTCCAAAACATTCAATGGAAAAAAGATAGTATATCCAACAAATGGTATTGGCATAGCTGGATGTAAGTGTGTAGAAAAATGCAAATTGATCCAAGCCTTTTACCCTGCACAAAACTCAAATTCAAGTGGATCAAGACCTCAACATAAACCCAGCCACTTTGAACTTGATAGAAAAGAAAGTGAGAAATACACTTCTAAGAATTTGCACAGGCTACCACTTCCTAAATATAACACCAGTGGCACAGACACTAAGAACAACAATCAATAGGTAGGATCTCCTGAAGGTAAGAAGCTTCTGTAAAGCCAAGGATACTGTCAATAGGTCAAAATGACAGCCTACAGAATGGGAAAAGATTTTCACCAACCATACTAGTGATAGAGGACTGATCAGTAAGATATATAAAGAGCTCAGGTATCTAGAGCCCAAAACCTTGAATAACCCAATCAAAAAATGGGGTTCAGATCTAAAACGGGAATTCTCAGCAGAGGAATTACGGATGGCTGTAAAGCACCTGAAAAAGTGCTCTTCATCTTTAGCCATCAGAGAAACGCAAATCAAAACAACTTTGAGATACTACCTAACAACTGTTAGATTGGCTAAGATAAAAGGCACAGATGACAGCCTATGTTGGAGAGGATGCCGATCAAGGGGAACACTCCTCCATTGTTGGTGGGAGAATAAGCTTGTTCAGCCACTTTGGAATGCAATATGGCGGTTTCTCAGAAAATTGAGAATCAATCTCCCCAAGGACCCAGCAATACACTTCTGGGTGTATACCCTAAAGATGCACAGTCACACTCCAAAGTCATTAGCTCAACTATATTCATAGCAGCATTATTTGTAATAGCAAGAACCTGGAAACAACCTAGATGTCCCTCAACTGAAGAATGGATTAACAAACTGTGGTACATCTACACAATGGAATACTACTCAGCAGTAAGATAAAATGATATCCTCAAATTTGCAGGCAAATGGATGGATTTGGAGAATATCCTCCTGAGCGAGGTATCACAAAACCAGAAAGATAAGCAGGGGATGTACTCACTCATTAGTGGTCTCTAAACAAACTAACAAGAAAAAATCCAAGCATGCCCAAGCTGCAAACCACAACCACTAAACAGGTTGGGATCAGAAACACACTGGATTGACCCTTCGGATCCCACTCCACCTATAGGAACACCTGACTCACTCTTGAGGGATGGGGGATAAAACTGGATTTGCCAGGAGTGCAGACTGAACTAACCATATTGGATCAGTGGGACCATGGGACTGTCTGCAACCTGCCCAGGGATGGCATGGGGATTTGTGGAGAAGAATAAATGACCTGATGTGGCGGGAGAGGGAAGCGACCTTGAATGGGGATATATAGGGATAGAGAAAAAAATCCAGAGGGAAAGTTGAACATAAAGTAATTTTATGTGTAGCAAATTATTTGCATTATCACCCTTGATAAGTCATGCTTATGATTTTTGTTTTCTTTATAGTTATTGTTAACTTATTGGCATTTTAAATTCAATTTCCTGTTTTTCTTGATAAATACAAAATAAAAATAAAAGAAATGGAATGCAGAGATAAATAGGAAATTCTCAACAGAAGTATTTCAAATGGCTGAAAGAAACTTAAAGTACTGCTCAACATTCTTAGTCATTAGAGAAATACAAATTAAAACAATTCTGAGATATCATCTTACACTTGTCATAATGGATAAGATAAAAAATACAGATGACAGTTATGCGGAGAGGAAGGAAGTAGAGACATCCCTCCATTGCTGGCAGGAATATAAACTTGAACAGCCACTTTAGAAATCAGTACGGTGTCTCTTCAAAAAAATGAGAACCAATCTACTCAATGGTCTTTATGGTTTGATTGTGGGTGATTCTGTTTTGTGATATTCCAGGCTAATTTTATTAAATATAAAATCTATCACTACAGGGGGAGAAACATAGAAGAAAAATAAGGATGTGTTTATTTTAATAGAGGGAGTCATTGTGGCTTAAAGAAAAACCAGGTTCCAGGGAAAATCCCAAGAATAACCAAGATGACCCTGCTAGGACTCCAAGCAGTAGCAAAGAGGGTACCTGAACTGGTCTTCCCTCATAATCAAATGAATGGCCACCCTAAATGTCATTATAGAACCTTCATCCAGCAACTGAAGGAGGTAGATGTAGAGATTCATAGCTAAACACCAGGGTTGAGCTCCCAGTCCAGCTGAAGAGATAGATAAGAGATTATATGAGCAAAAAGATCAGGATTATGAAGAGAAGTTACAATTTTTTTGCATGTATTGCCATAATTTGCATATAACCAGTTATCTGGCTGCAGGTTTCTGTGGATGCAGGTGAGAACTTGGAAACATGGCAGAAAGCAGCAGTGGATAACAGGAGAATCTTAATGGCTTTTTCTATGTAGAATAGAGTTTTATTGTCAGATGAATATGATTATGATTAACAGAGAGATTATGATTATAATGACAGAGAAAGGAAGAAGAAAGAGAAGAAAAGAAGACAGGATGAGAGGGAAATAAGAGGTCACAAGAGAAATGTCCGAAGAGAAAGATGCACATGGAAATCTTGCTTTAAAGGAGACCTGATGTCAAAGCCAAGAGGAGGGCATGGCTTGATGTCAGAGTTTAGAGGACATGGCTATTAGGGACTAACAGTAGACCCACATAAATGGCTGACCTGAGCTATTGGGATCTCACTGACACTAAAATGACAGTTGAGGAAACTTCATGTAATGGAAATAAACCCTCTGAATGTAGATGACAGTCAAAAGGTTGGTGAAGGTACTTGTAGTCAAACCAGAGTTAAATTCTGGTGCATGAATTGGCTTCTTAGAGCCCATTTACTGCAGAGGAATGCATTACTCATTCTTGATACTGGGGAAGGACCTCAGTTTTAGCTCAATTGGATAGACCAGACCTAAGTGACTCATCTTGGGTTTCCTTTCTCTCTGTGAAAAATGGTGGGAAATTGGATAGGAGGAGGCTGGGAGAGAACTAAGAGGAGGGAGAAAGGGAGAGTAGTGGTGGGTATTCATTTTTTTAATTAAATAAAGAATACTTCTCAAGTTCATTGGATTTGAATTAGTATTACTAAAATTGTCATATTAGCAAAGTTGATATTGAGACTCCATTCAATTTCAATCAAACATCTGATGACATTTCTTTGCAAAACTAGTAAAAATAGTTCTCAAGTTTATGAGATTTGTAAGAAGTACAAAGATTCTTGAATTACTTGTTAATTCTTGGTAAGAGGTAACACTAAAGGTATTATGTAATAATATTTTGTTACAAAGTATATTCATAACAAAAACAGATTACTCAAAACAATACTGTAGTGACACAACAAAAACAGTCCTATAAACAAATACTTAAGGTAAATATAATACTGGTTCATCCATATCTTTTTCTTCAAAGTACAAAAACCGTGCAGTAGGAATATGATAGCTTTTATACCAGTGTTGATTGGGAAGATGAATATTTACAGGTATAAAAAAATGAATTTTTTTTCTTCAGAAATTCTAGAATAATTATTCTGGTTTTGTTTGAGAGTCCCCAAAAGGGTCATATGAGCCCTGGAGAAGTAGGGCCCGCATAATCTTTATATTGTGCATTTTACAATTGGAAAAACCACAGTAAGTTAATATCCTATGCCACAGCCAGAACAGCAGTAGTCATCACAGAGATCTGAATAAGAGGATAATTTAGACTAAAACATAAGACTCTGGGTTCTCATCATGGACGAGAGAGTTTTATTTTTCTCACTGATGGTTATTTATTTAGTTAACTATTAAAAATAATATTGCAAACAGTCTTTAATAAAACAACAGTTTTGATCCCTTCTGCAGGCTCTCTCTTCTTCAGTTCCTTGCCCTAGTGGCTTCCTATTGCCCTAGGAAATTTCTTCTTTGTCTTAATTTATGCTTGCAATTCTCTGCAGTCCTGGAGCTACAACTGCCTCAGGGAATGTGCCAGATGAAATAACTGTATTTTTTCCTTATTTTTTATGATTACTACATAACAATAAATAGTAGACTGATCATATGTTCATATCAATCATGTTTTACAAGAATGTATACACTGTTTGTTTAAGCAACAGTATAATTGTAGTACTTACTTTTCTGCTGTGATGAAACCTGATGACTAAGAGAACTCAGAAAAAAAAGTTGTGTGACTTACAGGATCAGAGATATAAGAATCTATTTTATTTAGAAAGTACAGTTGCAAGCAGCAGGAGCAGTATACTGAGAATTAAAACCCCAAAAAATACAGAAGACAGAAAGATAGATAGAGACAGAGAGACA
>PVIH01024708.1:0-22200 GCA_004025045.1 Sigmodon hispidus | reverse complement strand
GGGGAGGAGGAGGAGGAAGAGGAGGAGGAGGAGGAAGAGGAGGAGGACGAATGAAAGCAAAAGCAGGGGCAGGGAAGAGTAAAACTGAAGCAGAAATTAATGAAATAGGAACAGATTCAATCATAGGCACCAGGAGAGGAACCGCAAAGCCCAGAGCGGGACTCTTGAAGTAGTTAAAGTAACTTTCTTCATGTGACAATAGGAAAAAGGAGGGGGCAGTGCATAGACATGGCAGGTACTTCAAAACTCTGATGACTTGGCAGGCAGGATGGCTCAGTGGGTGGGTACAGGTGCCTGCTGCCAACCCTGACAGCCTGTTGATTCTCAGAATCCACGGGGTGGAAAGAGAAAACGGACCTTTGTAAGGTTTCCTCTGACCTCCACAGGTGACACTGTGACACCCGCCACTGTCCCTGTACACACGTGCACAGGCTAAATAAATAAAATGAGATAAACTGTAAAGCCTAACTCTAAAAAGAAAATCTGATAATTTAATGCCAGTACATTTGAAGACCCAGATGGAACAATTTTCTGGGAAAGAACTTACCAAACTGACTGTATAAGAAAGTAAAAACCTTCAAACTTTGAACATCCATCACAAAACCTTAATGACTAGAAAGTATTTCACTGAAGCTCTATGCCCCAGCCCCCTGAAAACCAGGCTACTTTGGACTGAAGGTTTTGCATACACTGGGAGGGCGGTCTAATTCTAGACACAAAACTCCCCCACTTACTACATACAAGGGCATCCCAGCCCTACCCACAGACCAGTCACCTCATGGAGCTAGTTCAGCCTTCATGCCCAACTGTGTGAGGGACCGGAACTGCACCAAGGTCATGAACTCCATACAAGCTCTCGGAGTGCCAGGGAACAATACAAACACCTGAGAAGGGGGCTGGAGAGATGGCTCAGCGGTTAAGAGCGCCGTCTGCAGAGGACCCGGGTTTGATTCCCAGCACCCACATGGCAGCTCACAACTGTCTGTAGTTCCAGTTCCAGGCAAACACCAAGGCAAATAAATAAAATAAATAAATAAAGTTTAAAAAAAACAAACACCTGAGAAAGAGCAACTGTCACGTTCTTGCCTCTACCTCACCCAAGCTCATCCAAAGACTTGCACTTACCCAGTGCTGGGTTTGAAACTTGGGACTTTTGGGATGCCTCTCCCCTGTGCATCCCTGTGTCGATGGCAAACGCCCCCTCGAGGCAGAGTCTGGGTGACTGCCACCTCCCTGTCTTTCAAGTTTCTCTTGCCAGCTCCACTGAAGTCTCTTTACTGTGCAGGGGCTGAGATCCTGTCTCTTCCCAGCACTAAGAAGCTGTCTTAACCATTCATTTTCTACCTAAAGCAGGACTTGCTTGGCACATGGTTGCTTGGTCTTTTCAGTCATGAGTGAATGAATATTGGTGATTGTCAAGATGACAAATGAAAATTGATAGAGAAAAAAATCTTGGATGTAGAGCTGTTGGAGTGGTAGGTGAGAGAGAAGCATTCGGAGGAGATTGGTTCCAACAGTATAAAGATGGGAAGAAGCAGAATGTCCTTCAAAACGGGTGACGTTAGTTGACTGATCTTTAAGTTTTTGTGATGAAGATAATAATGGATTGAACATAACTATATATTTGTATATTTTACTTTAAAAGTATATATATTCGGGGTGGTCAGAAAGCTCTTGTGACTTTCTCTTGGGGATTTTATGCCAGGTAGACTGCTATGTAAAACATTGACTAGCACCTGTATATTTACAGCCTGCTGCTCAGCTGGGGAAGGGATCCAGGCTCAGACAGAGAGCTAGTGGCTCTGTCTGGATTTTTCCACACTTGACTGAGTGGTCTCAGCAGGGAGAGAGCCAGGACTATGGGGCTCTGTGTTTGTTTTGATCTCTAACCTTTGTGACCCCTGCAGATCTCAGAGATTCTCTTTGTCTCCATCTATGCCTGTGAGTTCTTCATGAAGGTCTATGTGGACCCCGTTAAATATTGGAAGGATGGTTATAACCTACTGGATGTGGTCATTATCCTTATTATCTTGATACCCTATACCCTCCGAAAGATCAAAGGAAGACATTACAGATACCTTCACATTGCTGATGGTATTCAGTCTCTGCGAATCCTCAAGCTTATCTCCTACAGCAGAGGCATCAGGGTAAGTGCCCCTGCGTGTGTGTGTGTGTGTGTGTGTGTGTGTGTGTGTGTGTGTGTGAGAGAGAGAGAGAGAGAGAGAGAGAGAGAGAGAGAGGAGGGAGGTGGGTGTTGGTGTGAGATAATGACTAGTGGGGTGTGGTAGCACATGCCTTTAATCCTAGCATTTGAGAGGTAGAGGCAGGCAGATCTCTGTGAGTTCGAGGCCAGCGTCAGGAGACAGAGAACAGCAAATGCAATTCTGAGAAAACCAAGCAATGGCCAGACCAGGAAAATCCATACTGAGGAGGCAGGCTGGAGAAATCATGTAGCAGCAAGGAAACTGAGGCAGAGCCCACCAGATGGGTAACAAGAGGTTGTTAGCAATGCCAGAGAAGCTGTCCCTTGAGAGACAGGGGAACAAAAAAGTCCACGGAAAGAGACAGGAAGTGGGAAGTACAGACATCATTACCCAGAAACCTGGCCCGGAACTGGAGAAGAGTGAGTGAGGCCTGGGCACACACGAATACACACACAGCTGTGTGATTACATGGGTGTAGGGAATGCGGGGCATATATGCCGGGGGGGGGGGGGGGGGGGAGGCTCACATTTAGGGCCCAGACACACCCGGACTGGACAAATAGACAATAGGCCCAGACAAGCCTCTTCCTGGAGAGCAGATACCTGGGCAAACACAGGCTCAGTAGGCCATTCTGAAATGTTCTGAAGAATGTTCCAGAAAGATGGTGGGAAAGATGCTTCCAGAGTGGCCTTACCAAAGCGAGGAGACCTTCCCCATCAAAAAAGAATGGCAGCCAGTGGTCAAAGCTTCCTAAGCGCTGGTGAGTCCCGGCACACAGCTCACAGCATCTGCACCATATGAGAGGCAGTCAGCAGGGCGTGGACAGGATAAGAAAAATGGCTCAGACTGACCAGATACAGTTTTCAAAGCTCATCCTGACATTTATTAAAGTTTTTTTTTCTGCACATGTGTATGTGCACTGTGTTTGTGCCTGGTGCCTGAGGAGACCAGAAGAGGGCCTTGGATCCCCTAGAACTGGTCACAGAGACCGTGAGAGACCGTCTGGGTTCTGGGAACTGAACCTGGGTCTCCCGTAAGGGCAGCCTGTGCTCAACTGCTGCATCATTTCTCTAGACCTGAGCCTTGATATTTAACTGTGACTGACCTTGTGCCTCAACTTAGTCATCTGTAGAATGGAGCTAATTGTGTTTTCTTACTGGTCTCAAGAACAAGATAATATTGGTAAAGATTAACCTGCCATATGGTCAGAAGAATTAGCAGGAGGCAACACACAGGTCATTATTTCTTTTCTTTTGTTTTTGAGACAGGGTTTCTCTGTGTTTCTCTGCCTGTCTTGGAACTCACTGTGTAGACCAGGCTGGCCTCAAACTCAGAGATCTGCCTGTCTCTGCCTCGTGATTGCTGAGATTAAAGACACGAGCTGCCTAGACTGTCAACTGAAGTCTAAAGTAGACTCTAACAGAAGAGCAACCTCAGGAGTCAAAGCCAGCTCTCGGTTCCTGATCATTCAGATGTCAGTGTCTCACACTGAACGGCTGTGCGCCTAGTTTACAAAGCCTGTTCCTTGGTTTTCAGACAAAGTTCTGCCAGATGAGCCCCCAGCTATCAAGGGCCCCCACTGCCTCTGCTCACAGCATTTCAGCCTGGAGCAGCCACTTTCTGAGCCCTGTGCAGATTCTATCACTGAGCACACTGGCTTCTTGCCTCTGTATCTGACACATGCACCATTACCTTAGTGCTCAGGGTCTCCCTTTTCTTAGGACTTGTGTGTTAGTAGCTTTCTGTAACTGTCACCAAACTTACATGAGAGAGCAACTTAAAGGAACAAATTATTTATTATGTATCACATCTATGCAAGGCTCCAGGGAATGAAGAGGACACAGACAGATAAGCAGGAGTCTACTGCTCTGAGGCTCTGGGATCCTTGATGTGGCTATGCACACGCTTCACTCAGGGCTTCCTCAGCTCTCTGTAGTTTGGGTTCATGATTTTATTGTCCTTCGTTCTGTTGGCCAGTGGATGGCAGTGGCATGCACTTCAGATGTGCAGCATTTGACTAGAGGTCATTGACCTCAGTTGTCCTGGGGGTGGGGTGGGGTGGACAGTACTCACCCCGGTGGCCCACAGTCTGGTACTCACTTTAGTTGTCCAGCATGTGATGGAGGCACTCACCTCATGGTAGACAGGAAGCAGAGAGAGGAGTACAGGAAGGGGCGGGGCCAACATCAACTTTGTCCCACTTCCTGCTTTCTCCCTCCCCCCCCCCATCATATTGTGACTCTACCAAGTGAATAATCCATCGATTATGCTGCAGACCTCAGGATCCAGCCGCTTCCAAAATGGCAATCAGATAATTATTGATTGCTTCCTGTGGGAAGCAGCTCATAACAAACAGCTTCAGAAAGTTCCGTCTCTGCCCAGCAGAGAGAGACAGGTGACCGTCAAAATCTCAGTTCTTTCAAAAATGAATTTAAAGACTATACCCTCTTATATCCAGGGGAATAACCTTTCCACCTCAAGACCAGCCCCATTGTCCAGTCCTTGCTCTCCTGTGTTCAGCTCCAAGCTGCCTCCTAGTGCTAAACTAGTCCTAAGGCCACTGTGCTCAGGGCCACTGGTGGTTGGAGGTGGTATCGAGGAAAGGATTTAGTTGTCACTTCTCACTAAACTGGTCCTTAAGCCTCTGACCCTTCCATCCTGATTCTAGACACCCATTTGAAATTATGTGTGTGTCTTAGTCAGTGTTCTATTGCTGTGAAGAGACACCATGACCATGGCAACTCTAATAAAAGAAAATATGTAATTGGGGGCTCGCTTACAGTTTCAGAGAGTTAGTTCATCATCCTCATGGTGAGGAGCATGGCAGCAGGCAGCAGGCATGGTGCTGGAGAAGGAGCTGAGAGCTATGTCCTGCTCTTCAGGCAGAAAGAGAGACGGGGCCTGAAAAAACACAATCTTCCAACAAGGCCACACATCCGAATCCTTCTGATCCTTTGAAATGGTGCCACTTCCTGGCACCAAGCATTTAAACATATGAGTTTATGGGAGCCTTTCTTATTCAAACTACCACATTCTACTTCCTGGCTCCCATAGGCTTATAGTTGTATCATAATGCAAAAATATATTCAGTCAACTTCAAATGTTTCCACAGTCTATCACAGTCTCAACACTGTTTAGAAGTCCAAAGCTGAAGTCTCTACTGAGACTCCTGGTAGTCTCTTAACTATAATCTGTAAAATCAAAATAAAAAAGCAGATCATATACTGGAACATATACTGTCAGCATACATTGGCATAGAATATATATCACTATTCCAAATGGGAGGAAAGAGATCATAAAAAATACTGGACCAAAGCAAGACCTAAAACCAGCATGACAAACTCCAAATTCTGCAACTCCATATCAAAAGTCAAAGGGCTCTTCAAATCTCCAACTCCTTTCAGCTTTGCTGATGGCAACACACTCTCTCTCTTGGGCTGCTTCCACTCCCTGTTAGCAGCTCTCCTCAGCAAATATCCCATGGCTCTGGCATCTCTAACATCTTGGGGTCTCCAGGGCAATTCAGGCTTCACCTTCACAGCTTCATAAATTGCCTCTCTGGGCCTCCATGCAGGGACACCCCTGACACATGCCTGGCCTCAGTGCGTTTTTTTTCCTGTGGAGGGAGATTCCACAACTCTAAAACCAGAGCCATGTGGCCAAAGCTGCCAAGGTTTTCCTGCTTGCTGGGGCTGGAACATGCCCCCCATCTTCACCAGCTCTCAGTTTCCCATAGTTTCCTTCACTGTCTAACCTCTGCTATCCTGGAACTTGCTCTGTAGACCAGGATAGCCTTGAACTCAGCGATTTTTCCAATTACTGTTCACCAGCTTTTTGTGTTTTGATGGTTTCATTCAATGTTTAAGCTTTTCTTTAATTCATTTGCAGAAGTTAGAAGCTTAACTAGGTGGGGTCTTGCCCTGAAGTCACCACTCCCTTTATTTCCATTTAGTATTAGACTTTTCATGAAATGTTTTACCTTCTTGAGCACTGAACTTGGTGCCATTATATTTCCTGGTGCTCCCTTTCCCCCTCCCCTCCCCTAGAAAACTGTGCATTTGTATTTTCCCCTTCCCAGCTTGCCCGTTGTCATTGTTGATCTGCATAAGAGTGACTATGAGTAACCATGTGACATAGTCAATAATAAGCTGTCTTCAAATCTCCTGCCAACACCATCAATGCAATCATCTCCTCAGTCTCCCACTCTCTTACTCTCCCTCCCTTTATTTAGCCTCAGACAGATTTTTAGGACAAAAAGCAAAAAGCAGTCATATTATTTGCCAAAATATTAAAATAATGTGCTCTGGGTCACTAATATTCTTTCCCTAGGAAAGTCCTTGAGCTGCACCTTCATAGTTCAAATTGCCCAGCACTGGCTTCTGTGCTCCTACTGGAATGGCCCCTTAAGCCCCACCCAACGCATCCAATCACTTTTCTAGTTCAAAGTCTTAAAGCCTTTCATAGTCTTTCAAAACCCAGCACTGACAGGTCTGTCACAGCAATGCCCAGTCCCTGGTACCAACTTCTGTCTTTCTTTTTTCTTTTTTAGGTTCTTGAGATAGGGGTTCTCTGTGTTTCCCTGGCTGTCCTGGAACTCCTTCTATAGATCAGGCTGGCCTCAGACTCACAGATCTGCCTGCCTCTGCCTCCCAAGTGCTGGCATTGGGTGTGTACCACCACTACCTGGCATTA
The DNA here is from genome assembly GCA_004025045.1 of Sigmodon hispidus. Taxonomy (NCBI): domain Eukaryota; kingdom Metazoa; phylum Chordata; class Mammalia; order Rodentia; family Cricetidae; genus Sigmodon; species Sigmodon hispidus. The sequence goes on along the minus strand of PVIH01024708.1, from coordinate 15,304 downwards.
ACTTTTGTCTTAGTCAATGCTATGAAGAGACACCATGACAAAACCAATTCTTATAAAAGAAAGCGTTTAATTCAGAGCTTGCTTACACTTTCAGAGGTTCAGTCATTATCATCATGGTGGGAAGCATGGTGGCACTCAGGCAGACACAGTGCTAGAGAAATAACTAAAAATTCCACAGCCTGATCCACAGTCAGCAGCAGGAGGAAGACACTGGGCTGGCTTGGGCTTTTGAAACCTCCCAGTTGACTCCCAGTGACATACTTCCTCCAACAAGGCCACACCTTCTAATCCTTTCAAATAGTGCCGCTTCCTGCTGACTAAGCATTAAATATATGATGCTATGGGGACTGTTCTTATTCAAATCACTACAGTTTGTGAGACCACCCTTAGTAGGTCGGTGTTTATAAAGCATTACTCAAGGTAAGTCTCAGGGCATGGAAACTGAACAATAAATGCACAAAGCACTCCAGGGATGTCGAGGGAAGAGGGGACCAGGAAGTTCCCCATTTTACAGGAGGAAGATAAATGTGAGGTGGGGCCCAGGAAGAATAGGGGGCATTTTCCCTGGCCTTCTCTGTCCTTAGGTTCCCTTTTCCTCCTGGGCCTCAGGGAAAGCACATTTGGGGCTGGTTCTCCTCAGAGAAGCACAAATGCAATCTCCAGGGCTGACTACAAATTCAGGCAGAGAGGTTATGGGGGCTGATCTGATAGCGAGGTGACCCAGACCTGAGACAGTGTGCACCCGCCCACTGTCTGCCTGTCACACAGGGTGGATGCCACTGTGAGATTGGTGCAGCCCTTTGCCTGGACACAATTCTGATACTTATTTACCATCTGCCACGTGTCAGGCATGACTTGAGATCTTGAGAACATCTGTGAACTGGGTAGGCTGGACCTCTGTGTTCTGGACTGACTGCCAGGAGAGCCCTTGACTACCGCAGTCTCCCTGCCTTGCAGACGCTCATCACCGCTGTGGGACAGACGGTCTACACGGTGGCCTCCGTGCTGACCCTCCTCTTCGTCCTCATGTATATCTTCGCTATCCTGGGGTTCTGCCTGTTTGGGATGCCAGATAAGGGTGACCTGAATAACTGGGGAAACCTGGCTGCGGCTTTCTTCACTCTCTTCAGTCTGGCTACGGTACTGTGCTGGGAACCGTGGGGAGAAGGGACTCTGGAGAGGGACTGTCTAGGAAGGGTGAGCGTGTGGACATGCCAGGCCTCTCTTGGGACCTCCTCCACTTTCAGGTGCTTATTAGTGGGCGCAGGAAGCTGGAGTTGGCATGCTGGGGCTAGTCATGGGCCAATGGGCTCCATGTCTGTCTCTAATCCTGTGATTTTATAAATCATGCCATGTGTTGCACAGGGTAATAAAACTTACTAGAATTCTCAAATGATACCTAATTTGGATTAACTTTAAGTTATAAATGAAGCCCACAACATACACTTAAAAAAAAAAACTGTCATAAATTCACTCAGAATAAGCAAAGTCCAAGCCTCAAAGTCTAGACTTTTGAATTATATAAAGAGTGGCATTAAAAAAAAATGTTTGCTTTCTTGTTTTCCAAAGATGGGCCTGGAAATAGGCTATATGTTTTTAGGAGAACATGGGAGGTCTTGAGAGAAGAGACTCCCTTAGGCACATTAGCTTTCAGCTAGTGGTACCCAGCATTTCTATGTATAGATGACAGTCAGTGGATGGGGAGGTACTGATGAACCGACGTGGAGAGCGAGTTGGCATCCACCTCGGTGGGTTTGGTGCTCCTCTTCTGGGTCGCAATGCTCAGCATCCCTTGCCTTGCCTGGCCAGGTCGATGGCTGGACAAACCTGCAGGAGCAGCTGGACAAGCGGAAGTTCACCATTAGCCGGGCGTTCACCATCATCTTCATCTTGCTTGCTTCCTTCATCTTCCTCAACATGTTTGTGGGTGTGATGATCATGCACACAGAGGTGAGGCTGTGTGTGTGTGTGTGCTGCTCAGGTCTGTGTGGCAGGTAGGGATAACAGCCGGGTTTCTTGGGCAAGCTGGGCTTGTGTCTTTCTTATGGAGTGATGTGGAGGCAGCCAGGTGGCCTCTCATCTGTATCCAACTCTTCTCCCTATGTTTATTACAGGGACCAGCAGGCCAGTGAGCTTAGGAAGCCATTGTAGCCGAAGGGGACAGCCTGAGTGGGTGCTGGCCATGGAAAGGGCGTGAAAGAGAGAACCTGCTTGTGACTGGTATTTCTGCCTGGCTAGGATTCCATTAAGAAGTTCCAGCGGGAGCTGATGGTGGAGAGGCACCTGACACTCATAGAGGAGAAGCAGATGATTCTGAGGCGCCAGCAAGAGGAGGTCAACAGGCTGATGAACACACAGGTAGGTGGCCCCACCAGAGAGATGACAGACAGACAGACAGACAGACAGACAGACAGACACCAGAATGGCCAGGGAAGAGGTGAGGTGAACTCAGGCACATGTGGTTTTAGGTAAGGCAGTTTCTTCCCCTGCAGCCATGAGAGCCATGCTTTTCCTTCTGTGTGTGTTTCCCTGAACAATTTGGACTGTTGAGTACTGTGGTTAGTGCTAATGCTTCCTTCTTGGTAGATGGCTGTTGGTGGATGGCTCTCCACTGTGGAGCTTCTTACTGAGGCTTCTCTAGCACCAGGCAGCTCGGCCCCAGGCCATTGGGTGGGTGAAGTTGGGTCACTCTGTCGGGGTATCACTCAACCTCATATCCCCATGGTAAGCATTGCAGCTCTGATGGAAAGGGGTGCTAGCAGTAGGGAGCCAAAGAATACTACAGGTCACAGTAAACAGAGCAGCTTCCAGCCCTGTCTGGGGAAAGGTTTCTCCAATGGACCAGCTCTGCTCTGCCAGGGGAGGGTTTGCCCTGCAGTGTAACGACTCTGCTCCATAAGGAAAATTTGCTGTGATATATTGTACATTTAATAAAATTTGTCTGGAATATTAGAGGACAGAATCACCCACAGCCAAGCTGTGAACATAAAGGAGTGGTGACACACACGCCTTTAATCCCATCACTAGGGAGACAGAGAGCCAGAAAATTCAAAGCCTAACAACCAGGCAGTGGTGGTGCATGCCAATAGTCCCAGCACTTGGGAGGCAGAGGCAAGAGGATCTCTGTGAGTTCGAGGCTGTCCTGGAGAAGGTTTCCCCAGTGAAACTCTTACAGTCTTCCTTGCTCTGCCCAGGTTCTGTCTCTGCTCTGGAGAAAGGTCTCACCCAAACCTCATTCAAGAGCTTTATTAGGTAGACAGAATCCAGGAAAGCGGCTGGCCCTGCCAGGGTAGAAAAAGGCAGCAGCAAACTGAGCAGGTTTAGGACTTACATAGGGCATCTTAGGGGTAGAGCTTTCAAGCTTTCCCAGGGAGAAGATTTTCAGGGTGGGAACTGGTCAGATTTCAGTCCTTGAGCTCAGATTGGCTAGATTTTGTGCTCAGGGATTGGTTGGTTTTCTGCTCAGGGATTGGATAGTTTTCTGCATAGTTGGTCAGAGGCAGATCTGGCTCTGGCTTCAGGACCAAAGTGTTTCTCTCACTGGCCCCTTTTGCCCTCTGGCTCTAGTTTCAGGGCCAGGGCACATTTATTTTGTTGACTCTGATTCTAGGGCCCGAGTGTGTTTCTTTGACACCGGTTTCTGGGCCAGGATGTGTTTCTTTCACTAGCTCTGATTTCAGGGCCAGGGTGGGTTTCTTTGGCTGGCCCCTTTACCCTACACCTCTGACCCTAAAATCAGGATAAGAGTAAGTACAAAGGGCTGGAAGTACCACCTTGTGCCCTGTGCACTTCTTTTGCCTTGTGCTCTTGGTCTAAGTTTGGGGTCCTGCTTGGCCCCTGGTCTGTCAGAGTCTCTCTTTTATCAGATGAAGATGCTTGCCAGTCTAGCTACACCCAAGGTTTGTTCAGGGTTGAAGGAGGTCACACAGAATCACCCTTAGACATTCTCTTGTCCCTTTATATCTTTGGCCTCATACAAGAAATATTGGTCCATGAACGTGTTTCACTCTTACAGGGTCTGGGCTCAGTGTCAGGATGAGCTTGTGACTTTTAGGGTCCACAAAGGTTCTCAGGTCTCTGTAGCTCAGCTGCGCTCACCATCTCATTGCTTCTCTCTTTAGAAAAGTGGTGGGAAGAACTTCAGTGAGCTGGTGGAGGACTTCAAGAAGACCCTTCGGCACACGGACCCCATGGTCCTGGATGAGTTTGGCACTAGCCTCCCCTTCATCGATATCTACTTCTCCACTCTGGACAATCAGGACAATACTATCAGCAAGTGAGTTCCTGGTCCCCATTGCTTCTTTAAGACCAAGGCATGTTGTAGACCCCAGGAGACTGAAGGGTTGGTGACCAATGTACAGGGTGGATGGGCACATGAAGGCCCTTCCTGGGAGTGCAGGATCCTACGTATGCCTGGGCTGCTGTGTGCATGGGTCTGTGGTGGAAAGGACTCTCCTCTACTGGCCCTCCCAGATCTCTTCTTCATCCATTCATGCCCCTGCTCACTAGCACTTTGCAGGGGGCAGGAAACGTGTGTGAAGATAAGTGCAGAGGACCCTAGCTTGGCTCTGCTACCATCTTCCCATGAATCTTTGAACAAAGTTTGCCCTTTCCCTACTTCTTACACAAGGAGCCGCTGGGTCAGTTAAATGAGACCTGGCCCAGGTCTCATCTCAGTGCAAGATAGCTAGGGTTTTGGGTGGCCACTGGAGAGCTGTGGACACGAGGGAGCCTCTTGGGACTTGTGATCCAGAGCAGACATTAAAAGCTTGACCTCTCTATGAAATCCCTCTGGAAGCCTCAGAGACTAGGGTAACTGGAAAGGAGGGAACCAGGGAACACCCTTGTTGGGTCTAAGAGCAGACCACATACTGTTTAGGTACCATCTCACCATTTTCATTTACAGAGTCGGGGGTTTGTGTGGACGTGACACATGAGACAAGTTAACTTATGTCACAGACCCCTAACAGAGTACTAGATCCAGGATTCCAGCCTACTAAGTCTGCTCTGTCTTGATTCCACGCAGAGCTGGTGGGTATGGTGACTTTACAGGTGCCACTGCGTGGTATGTGGAGACAGGGTGATATGGAGCCTGCTCTACCCTTGTTCTCCCTCCCACTCTGTCCTCCAGGCTCCAGGAGCTGTACTATGAGATTGTGAATGTGCTGTGTCTGATGCTTGAAGACTTGCCGCCCCAGGACGCATCATCCCATAGCTCGGAACTCATGATGTAGAGGTAGCTAGCTGGGCATGTGTGTCCTCAAAGGTTGTGGCAGTTCCATTAAACACAGGTCTTCAGAGGTGGTTTTTCAGACTTGTTACATTGTTGATGTTGGTAAGACCTACCTTTGGAGGATAGGCCTGGATAAATGCTTATGAACGTTGATTGATCCCCCAGGACCTCAGGAGTGGGAAGAGGGGGTTCGAGACTTGCCCTGGCTAATGACTACATCTTCCAACCCCCTAGACCAACAGCAAGGGCCCACTGAGATCCTGGGGAAGCTGCCTGAAGACCACAGACCAACAAGGGCGTTAGCAGTTCTGTCAGTCATGGCCCTGCTTACGACCCCTGAAGGTTGACATGTGCAGGTGCCCCAGGTTGACAGAAACCTGTTGCTATAGACTCTCTTTTTTGGAAGTCCATGTCGATTTCTTCAAGGTTCATGCCAGGGCATGTGATGTGACTGGAAAGGTTTTCTCATGGAGTTCTGCCTAGGAGAGCTGCCTACTGGCCATGTTAGGACATCTGGAGTCTGGAGCCGCAGCCACAGCTGGCCTTCAGACTTCTCTTTTGTGGTTGTTTAAGACTTTATTAAGATGGTGGCATTTTGTGTGTCACTACTGACCAAATATCTCTTGGAGAGACCAAAGTGCTAGCACACTGTGCACAGTCACAAGAGAGAACCATCCAAAGATCTGCAGGGGCGGGCCAGGGCAGCAGGGCAGCAGGGCCACTTGCTCTAGACTGGCCAGCCCAGTCCTGGTGTTTACTTTCTTCTCATTGCTGTGCCCTGCCTGAGGCCTGTCACCTAGTGTCATCCTAAACAGAGAGGAAGAAGGTTCTGAGAAAAGCTGTGGGGGGAGACTGGTACCCACTGCTAAGTACTGAAGGCCCCAACCATGGGCTGAGGCCAAGACAGCAAGAGAGAGAGGTAGACTGTCTAGATGGTGGTTCTCAACTTGTGGGTTGTGACCCCTTTGAGGGGTGGAATGACCCTCACAATGGTCACTTAAGATCATTCTGCACATCAGATACTAACACTAGGATTCATAACAGTAGCAAAATTACAGTTATGAAGTAAGAATGAAGTAATTTTATGGTTGAGGGGTCAGCACGAGGAGCGGTGTTAAAGGTCACAGTGTTGGGAAGGTTGAGAACCACTGTTGTAGACAAAGGGGCCCTTGCTTTGCCATGGGATCTGGCTTGAGTTGTGGTGCCCTGAGATCAGGGGACGGGGCAGAAGGAACCTTTCCTCATGCTTTCACCCGACCATGGAGTAGAGCTCAGAGAGCTGTGCCATGTGCGGGCTGATGGAAGCTGAGCCCACTCCTGCCTGTCAGTCATCAAGCCAGTTTCGTGTTCGAATGCAGAGAATGGCTTCTAAGGGCCTCAGATCATTTCCTGTGCAAACACTCGTCTTACAAGGACACGGTAGGAAAGGTGAGGGCAATGAGAAGGAGAAACTTCTAGCGAGGGTGTGACCCTTTGCCCTACTCTGGAGGACCTGTGGGTCAGTGGGTACCAGCCACCTGTCTTCTGGGTGGAAGGACTTTGTGCTGATCCTTAGGCATGGCTAAGGCTGAAGTCTGTGTCCCTGTGGTGGGGGCAGAAGCTTGGGGTTTTAGTGCCCATGAGGAACTTGAATCAGCTGTAGTGGGTGGGAGTGGCCGGTAAAGCAGGGAAGGCAGGCCCCGGGTAGTGGTTCCAGTTCAGGCCTAGAGCAAAGCAGACAGCTGTTAAATGCTGGTCCTGTAGGTTCCCCTAGCATAAGGGACATGTGAACACCCGCCTGCTCCCATCAGGAACCTTGGGAATTTCCCAGGCATTTTGAAGTAAAGATGGGTGATCTTGCCCCAGGAAGGCACTGGCTTGGAGTCAGGAGACTGAGCTGAGTGTCAGCTTCTTTGAAGCCCCACATTCATCCTCTCACACAGGATGAAACTGACTGGTTATAAGGATCAACCAGTCAGCCCTGGGCTTGGTGGACTCGAGGGAGGTGGGCAGGAGCCTATGACAGTCCTGTGTGAAAGCATGTCTAGATAGAATAAGTTCCACAAGTGAAAACCAAGAGATCCAGGTCCAGAAGGGCACCCAGGTGCACAGGTCACCGGATGTGGGGTGTGTTAGCAAGCCACGGTTAGGGACAAGAAGGCTTTGGAGAGCGGAGACCTGGGACGTGGTCAGTTGGCCCAGCCCTGCTGGCAGAATAAACCAATGGCTATTTGGCGTAGAGTCCCAAAGCAGCATTGCTCGCTGGCTGTCAGTGCACAGAGCAAACACTGGCAAGACCCACTTGGGTTCTCACCAAGTCAAACAGGCTTGGCCAAGACTTCCATTGATTTGCTTGCCCAGGCCTGGCTGTGGAAAGCAAGATTCTCTTCCCTGCCCCAACCCCCGGAATCCAGCAGGGTTGTCCTGAGACTTCTGTTCATGCCAGGCCCTCCCCCTGGCTCTTTCAGGAAAGGTGTGGGATCTAAGCTGGAGGTGGTTTTTCTGTTTCTGTTTTTCGTTTGTTTGACTGAGTCCTCCAGCTGTCCAGTGGTGTAGAGATCTCTCTATGCCTGCATCAGCCTTCTGAAAGTTGGTAACTAGACCCTGGGAACAGCATACCTAGGTGTCTTCGAACAAACAACTTGGGATGTCTCTCAACCATGCTAGCCTCTGACAGGCAGGGCTCTCTCTCTCTCAGGGCCTGCTCCATTGTTCTGCAAGCATTTGAGAAGATGACTGAATTCTTCCTTCCTCAGTCACACAGAAAGGAGATGTGTAGGAAAGAGGAGGGGCTTCCGTGTGACTGACACCTTCTGTAGGCCACTCCTCCTTGCAGAGAATGTCTTTGTGCCCAGTCACCTTTTCCTGAATGCGATCTTAGGTATCATCTATGCAGTGTGGTTCTCAAGTTCTCTAACGCTCCGACCCTTTCATATAGTTCCGCATGTTGTGGTGACCCCCAACCATAAGGTTATTTCATCGTTCCTTCCTAACTGCAATTTTGCTACTGTTATGGATTGTAATGGAAATATCTGGTAAGTGACCCCCAGGTTGAGAATCACTCCACTGAGCCATTGGTAAGCCCTGTAAGAACTGTGCTGTGTAGAGCCAGGACTGGGAGAAAAACACTCTCAGCTCCTAGTTCTCCTCTGTGATGCTGGACCATGGTAACAGCAAAGCAGAGGGTGCTGAGTGCATTTGACAGCCGCTGGGGAAGAGAGGGGAGGGAGAGGGCAGAGCTGGAGATTGAAGTGTCCTTCTGGGCTTATAGTTGGATCTCTGCTGCTCCCTGGGAAAGGCAAGTAATCTGTGTTTTCTGTTTTGTTTTGTTTTGAGACAGGGTTTTTCTGTGTAGCTGTCCTGTAGCTCACTCTGTAGACCAGGCTGGCCTCAAGCTCACAGAGATCTGCCTGCCTCTGCCTTGGGAGTGCTAGACTTAAAGTTGGGTGCCACCACTGTCCAGCCTTTGGTTGTTGTACTGTACCTTTTAAGAGTCCAGTACTCCAATAGATTAGAGCATCTGGAGCCTGGATTTTATTTAGATTATATTAAAGATCCTCTGGGGCATAGGTGTTTAGCTCAGTGGTGGAGAGTTACCTAGTTTATGTGTGAGGCCCTGGTTTCCAAGATAGAGCTAGATAGATAAACAGATATAGACAGATAAGACAAGATTCTCTTTAAACTGGGAACTGTTAAGGATGCTGGGTGTGGTGTACACATTTAATCCCTGCTAGAGGCAGAGACGAGCAGATCTCTGTGAGAGGTTGAGGTCAGCCTACTTTACATAGTGAATTCTAGACCAACTGTGGCTATGTAGACAGATCCTGTCTTTAAAAAAGCTGGGCAGTGGTGGCAGAGGCAGGTGGATCTCTGTGAATCTGAGGCTAGCCTGGTCTACAAAGCAAGACGTCCAGGACCAGGAAAGCCAGGGCTACACAAAGAAACCCTGTCTCAAAAAAACTCAAAAAAAGAACCTTGAAAAGCTGCTGAGGGGGTGCGTGGCTTTATAAAATACAAACTGGGCTTTATAAAGTATGAACTGAGCCTCCAGCTGGACCGGAAGTTTCCTTCAGTATCTTAGAGGCAGCATCAAGCATGACTGACTATTTCAAAATGAAACAACTCAAAAATGGAATGTGAAAAAGTCCACAAGGGAATGGAGAATTTGTTTTTTAACTCCAAGAAACAGGATTGATTGAAGCCTGGGCATCCCAGCCATGGGAGAGGGAAGGCCTCAGGCCAGAATCCCTCACTGCCCCGACCCTCCCCAGGGTAATGTGCCTTGGGACTGAAGCCTGAAGTTAAAAAAAAAAAATCCTCTTCAAAACATGATGCTGAGCTGGAGGAGAAGCCCAAGCAAAGGTCAGGGCAGGACCAAAGGTACAGCTTTCTGTCTTTATTGGATGAGGAAATCCTGCCTTCTGTTTGCTGGCACTTCTGTTTACCACCACCTAAACCTGTGCAAATACAAGCACAGACACTCACAGGCATTCTCATGGTTCCCATTAAGCAGGTGATACAGCTGAGGTTCCAGAGGTGATAAAATGTATGGAAGTGAGGAGGAACAGGATTTCAACCCAGCATGCCTGGCTCTTCAGCCGCCCTGCACACAGCCGCCTCCACAGGAATGTTTTGTCCTGTTTTATAGGTGGGCAAACTGGCACTAAGTGAGACCCACGTAGCCAAGATCAGCATTCAGTCAGTATCTGAACACAGGCCACACACGCACCCCTTTGTTCTGTTGGAGTACAGTGACCTTTTCTTTCTCGTTAAAACTATTTCTTGGATTCTAAAAATCAAGCCATGCTCCCTTCTGAGTAGGCCTGCCTTGCTGGGAAGGAGGGGGCTCACATGGGCCTAGTTCCTTGTACCCTTCCCAGTGCCTAATGGGGCCCTCTGACGTCTGGTTGGTCCTGGAGCCTCAGGAACCCTAGAGGCCGCAGGAAGCAATCAGTGTGTGTGTGGAGAGGGTGGTGACTGTGGTGCCTAATCAGGAAATTACAGCCCAGGCAGAGAGAGGGTTTGGCCTAGATGGTGCCTTTCCCTGGACTTCAGTACAGCAGAACCACATGGAAGCGTGGCTGTGTCCAAGTGGGTGTGTTGGGCAGGCATGAGTGGCTCAGTGATGAGGGCCAGGCCAGCCTCTTTGGAGGGGTAAGGGATGATAGCTCACTGGTGGACAGGAGCTGGGGCACCTGGAGGAGGAACCCCGAAAAGCTGCTGGATTTTGGTTGGAGTGTTTTTTTTGTTGTTGTTGTTTGTTTTTCTCAGACCACTACCAGAAAAGGAGGAAATAATTGTCAGGTGTGAAAAGCCAGCTGCAAAACTGTGCATACACCACTTGGGACACAACCTGTGTTAAACCACACACACACACACACACACACACACACACACACAATGCTGATGAGTTACCCACCCCCTTTAGATAACAAAAATGATAGACACAATCCATGCTGGACTGGGTTTGAAGAATGGGTTCCCTTTGTCCACATTTGGCAAAACAGATAGGTGGTCTCATCGTAAGGCAATGTGGATTGGCTTTTCTTCATGCATTATTTTCTACGGAGCCCAATGATAAAGGCAGGAGATGTTTGAATGAGGGTGCTCGCTGTGGAGAATCACCTCCCACTCATGGTGAGAAAATGGACCGAGTTAGTGTGCATCCATACACATGGTCATTAGGAGAGTTTATTGCTACAAGATCATCTTGGTATTCGGGAAAAATGGCTTCTGGAGTCACCTTGGAGAACACAGGTGTCCATGCTGAGAACCTCTGGAAGGCTGATCATAGAGATCAATTTGGGGAGCAATTGTTTCTTTTGTCTACATTCCAATCTAAAACTTTTTGAGTATTAAGAATTAATAGTATTTGATGATCAGAAAAATACACAATTTTTATTCTGAAGAAATATGTTAAATGACACGCAAGTGTGCGCTTGTGTGTGCACTTGAAGCTGCATGCACATCTGTGATAAGGGAAGGGAAAGAGTCTGCCGAGGGCTGGGAGAGGGCTGAGGTGTTGGTGTACGCAAATGTGGAGGGAGCAGATTGCGTCTGGACCCCAAGCACCTTGTCTCTGTCCGTAAGCATGGCAGTGAGCTGGAGGGACCTGTCTGCATTCAGGGTTGGCACCTGGCATTTTAGGCTCTCCAATTTTGTCCCCTGTATCTTCCAGGAAGTTCCCTTGCTTGCTCAGGCTTACCTCAACTGTACACTTGTTCCCACACCTGCCTGTTCTTACGGCTCCATACCATGCTGCTCCTTATGGAAAGCCTTCCCAGATTACCCCTGTTATCTTGCTCATTTACCCCTGTTGACTTTTCCTTTTTTTCCTCGATTTTTCTCCATGTAGACAATTCTCCTAGCATGAGTGGGGGCAGAAGTGGTCTAAGAGGTTGGGTCCTGAGATATGCCAGCTTTAGAACCCTGACAGAAGGAGAAAGAGCATGGGCAGCAAACAGATGCTGTGTTTATTTTGAGGCTTACTATGATTACAGATATGGACATGGGGACTCCATAGGTTACATGGCAGTAAATGCTAACGCCACAATGCTCAGGCTTGAGCGTGACTCCAAAGCATGTGTTCTCAGTGCCTGTGGCTGTCCTGTCTTTGGCTCTCACCCCCAGGTGCTGGCTGAGGGGAGCAGCAAGGTGGGGCCTTCCTGCACACTGTTTGCTCAGTATTCAGGTGATCTCAGAAGGGAGGGATTCCAGCTCACCCAGTGGGAACTTCAGTCTTCAGGAGAGTCAGGGCAGGACAGCCTCCTCGGAACATCCTTAGATGGTATGAAGGAAGAATACTATGGAGTCTGGTGGGAGGAGGCTGGGCACACTGAGTGAGCCTGAAAGATCTTCATATGGGCTCAAGCTATAGCTTCACGGGAGAGAGATTGCTTAGCATGTTCCAGAGCCTGGGTTTGATCCCAGCACCATGGAGGGCAGGGAGCCTTCCTCACTCAGCAGTTTTCCAGAGGTGGGAAGGAGGTGATGAAGGCAATGAATTTTATACATTTGATTCAACAGCCCCCTTAAAAGCCATGCATACTGGTCACACCCAGGATCCACACACCCTGCCTGACAGGAAGCTCCAGGAAGCAGCAGGCAGGCAGGCCCAGGGCCTGCTCAACAGTGGGAAACTTAAATGCTAGGAGAGAACTAAGGATTTAATGTCCGGTGACCTAACAAAGAACTTGGCAAGCTGTCCAAGAAAGAACAGCTGCTGAGTAGCTGGAATCTGGGTCTCTGTTCCCACCCCCAAGACTTCCCAGGTTCTTCATCAGTTCTAAGTGGGTGTCCTTGATTTGAGGGGCTGGAGAAGTCCTGGGACCTGGTGGACTGTGGGGGTGCAGCACCAGCCTCATCTGGGCTCTGGACTATGGAAGAGCTAAGAAGCTTAGAGACAACCTGGCACCTACCATGGACTGTGGCTTCTCCCCAGCCCTGTGGCTCAACAGGACTGCCAGCTTGACGTGGGGGACCCCCAGCTATGCTCTCAGGATGCTGTGAGCATCCCATCCCTGTGAGTGTGTGTGTGTCTGAGAAGGCTGCAACATTTCTATTATGCCCTGGAAAGTTCTCAGATGGACCAGAGCAGGCAGTCTGAGGAAACCCTGGGTCTGTCAGAATCCAGCAGGCAGAGAGGTGGCCAAGCACTTTCCATGAGGCACTGGGATGTTAAACACTTGGTTCAATTAAATGGGTTAATAAGCTTTGTCTTATTATGATAGCTACTAATATAATGTGATAACAGCAATAATGATGCTGCACGTGGGACACTGTCTCAGGCACAGAAGGAAGTACAGACAGGCACCCCGACTCAGGCCCCATTTTCCGCTCATAAAACCCCATTCTTCAAAGCTGTTCCAATCCACCCCCCTGTATCCATTTTCAGGACAAATTACCAAACACTTAAAAAAATTGGTCCATTTTGCATGGATGCCAAGTTCAAATAACTATTACCCCCCCCCACATTTGAGACGTAGAAGGGGGTAGGGACGGGCATGGGGGACCTGGGATGGTAGAGAGGAGTGCAGGACTGGGGGAACTCAGGGAGGCAGAGTGTGAAGGAAGAGGGGAAGCGAGCTTTCTCAATTCAGTAAAAATGTATTTCTGGAATATTTCAATTCAGTTTACTTGGGCAGAGAAATTAGGAATGGTGGACTTATTAAGCTGAGGAAGCGTGGCTATTTTTAGTAGTGTTGTAAAACTATGGTAATTTGGACCTCATAAGGATTCCTTGATGAGGCAGGCAGGCAGGCAGGCCGTGTGTGAGCGTGTGTGCATATGTGGAGGCAGGTAGGGCTACCTCGGTGGCCGAGCTGGGAGGACAGAGGTGACTTTGAGGAGCAAAGAGAGGGAGAGGTGGGCTCTGTCTCAGCCACTAGGTCATTACAAACAATTCTTTCTCAACACTCTTCCTGGGATCTACTCACTTCTGTTTAAGGAAGGCTGTATTGGAAAACAAAAATGTGCTTTCTACAAAAACATTCATATAGATTTGTTTGACAATTACCATACTACATACACTGCCCTGCCCCAAATGACACTCCCAAGGAGCTCGGTATATTTCTTTTTGTTATGTTTTGAGACAAAATCTCACTGTAGCTTTGACTAGCCTGGAACTCTAGAAGAGGCTGGCCTTGAACTTACAGAGATCCACTTGCTTCTGCCTCTTGAGTGCTGGGATTCCATGTGTGAGACACCATGTCCAGCAGCTTGGTGTATTCTAGGTAGGTGCCTTGGGCCGAGGACATGGATAAAGTCTTTAGCTTTATCCCGTGGATTACAGGTTTTTCCATTTTTAAAATAATATTTATTGCTTTATTTAAGTGTTATAAAAGTATTACATGTGTGAAAAAGAAAAACTTAGGAAAATGAGAAGTTTCCAAAAGTAGCTAGTGCTAACAGTTTCCTGAAATTTCTCTGTATGTGTAACAATAAAAATGGTTCCATGCTTGTAGATCATGATGCAGCTAACCTTGGTTCCATGCTTGTAGATCAGTATGTGGTTAACCTTGCCTAGTTTTTTTTTTTATTATTATTTGTTTACTCGCTTGTCAAAGAAGAACATTTAAAAACACAGTAGCAAGTCCATCACTTAAATCTATGCCAGTCTTAGCCTCCAACCCTTCCTCTGGTTCATAGTTGACAGCTGAGGAAATGTTAGGTTCTCACCACCACACCACTCAGGTAGATGGAGAATTGGGGTAAGGACCACATGCAGGGTAGCTATGGCAGGGGCTCACCAGGGGTACCAGCTAAAAAGAAATGGCTACACCAGCAGAGGATGGGCTCTGAAAGTGGACTTAGCCTTGGAAGTCTTGGTACAGGCATCTGGATGCCTCTCTGGAAAACGCAGGGGTATAAATACATACAGATGAGTTGACCATTTTGAAAACAAAAATGCTGCTGAGATGTACATAACAAAGGAAGCTGATATTTTCAGTGGGTTCAGGTTAGTTCAGAGCAGCTCAGTGGTTTCAGGCAAAAGAACATTCACACTGTTGGGCAATGAAGCCTCACCATTACCTGCCCCCTGAACCTCTCAGCTGAAACTCTGTACTTACAAAATTGTAACTTTCTGCCTCTGGAAGCCATTGTCCTATTAATGTGTCTATTCTAGGTACCTCAAGTAAATGGAATCCTATTCACTCTCTTGTCTGAATAATTGCTTTTACCCTGTATTAGAATTTCCTTCTTTTTAAAGGCAGGATAATATTCTATTTATTGGATGCCGTTTTGTTTAGCCATTCATTGACTTGTTGACAGACACAGGCTGATTCCTTCTCCTTCTTTGGCTTTTGTGAACATGTTTTAGCTACTGCTGTCAGAATGGGTGGACAATTAGGTCACCTTAGGTTGTTCTTTAGGAGCCATCCTCCTTGTTTGTCTGAGACAGGATCTCTCACTGACCTGCTCACAGGGAGGTGAGGCTGGCTAGTGGGAGCACCAAGGATCTGTGTCTTTGCCACCACGGCCTGTTTTTCCCTTGGTTCTGGAAATTGAATTCAGGCCCTCCCCTTTTCCCCCACTGAGCCATCACCCCAGACCTCAAGCTTCAATTTTTTGAGGCATCCTCTTGCTGTCTTC
>PVIH01024707.1:9491-22306 GCA_004025045.1 Sigmodon hispidus | reverse complement strand
CACATAATTTTGTGAAAAATAGCATCCAGATAATGATTATACAGTAGTCTATATAATATATAATATATATTTATAACACAGCTTATGTGTATTTATGAGTCTGTATATATATCTGTGTATATATACATATATATACAAACATATAATTTCAAAATCTTATAAATTTTATATTGCATAATTTTGGCCAGAGTAATATTTAACTAGCTATTTGTGTTTTTATAAATATGTAACCTTCTATTTATGGTAATAAACATACAATTTTAGTGCTATAAGTTGTAACAAGAACATAAATAAACAGTAAAAGTAAAATACTATTTTTGTAAAATTAAATTACTTTTTTAAAACTTTAACTTCCACAAATGAGAATGTCAAATGATGTGTATGTGTTTTTGTGCTTTTGTGTGTTTTAAATCACTTTATTTACTCATCATCTTTCAGTGAAATAATAATGCTTTTGATTAAAGTTCATTAATGAGTGAGTACATCCCCTGGTTATTCTTCTGGGTTTATTAATTGTTTTAATGATTAGAAGACTGAAAATGTATTTCATTATTGATAATGCATTATTTATAGTTCTTTGTCTTTGGTTTTTTTATTTAATATTTATCTTTTAAATTCATTTTTTTTTGCTTTTATTTAAATTTGTTCCCAGGGCCATGTTGTTGCTTTCTAACCCTTAGCCCCCATGTTCTACCCATTCTTTCATTTTATTCTGTCAGGACAGTAATTCATTTAATAATTCTGAATATTTACTTTCAAAATGTCCTTTTTTAAAAATTAGATCATACTTTGCAAATTGTCAAAGTGCCTTAATTTTGCATTATTTTTCCTAATTCTAATTTTAGTGAAGTTTTTCATTAACTTTATTACAAAAGTAGTTTTCACATCTCTTATATTCAGTTTTTACAACTTGCATTTAAACTGGTTTGCAGTTATGTGAGCATACCAAGTCATAGTTGTAAGAGTCATTATTTGTAATAAACCAGCTGTCATTTGTTGAGATTTTTCTATTTTTGAATTTTAGATCAGCTTACCTTTTAAATAAAATATTTTTATGTTGAGCATCATTAAAACTATTTATTAACACATTAGTCTAAACTTACTTTCGTATTCTAATTCATAAAAGACAAAAAGATATTAGCAGAAATACCTTCTGAAAATGAGATTTATTTGTGCATATATATGTGTATATATATATATATATATAAACCATCTCAAAATTCTACTTATAAACTACATAAAGATAATAATATCTGCCTGCAATGAACAGGTAACATAATTTTCTTCCAAGGTTATACAATTTTAATTAAGTCACCAACCAAACATTAGAATAGATATTGCATTAAGTTCAGGACTATATGACTCTTAATTTCACGCTTTATCTCTACACTGTATTTTGCTATTATCTACTTTTTTTTTTATATGTGAACACTAAACTATTTTAAAAGTTATAATAGGTATTGTATAAATATTAAATTTTCCAAAGTCATTGATCAGGACTTTATAAAATGTATACTCTACATAACATGTTCAACCATACTTTAAAATATATATAAATATATAAAATTTTATATTAAATAATTTATATAAATATTTATGTGAATTTTTGCACATGGCTTTATATAATTTCTATGCAAATTGGTAAACTGCAAAATCAAGGTAAAGTGGCTTAATTTATATGTTAATGATTACAGAAGGAAGCTATTTTTTTGTCATGCAGTGACTTTGGTGCTTGCCTTTTTTTTCTCAGAGTATATCATAGCATGGTTGTGAGAATTGTAAGACAATTTGGGTCTTACTTAACACAAGGTCTTATATGAAATATAAACACTGTATGCATAAAATAAAACCACTAATGAAAATTATAAAATTTTTAGGCAAAACTTTTTTAAAAATTATTGTTATTATTATTATTATTATTATTATTAACAAAGAAGTCACACTTTCTGTCCTTGTATATCCTTATTCAAGGTCCCTTCCCCCTCCTGCCACATCAGGTCATTCTTTCTTCTCTGCAACTCCCCATACTCTCCCTGGGCAGGCAGCAGACAGTCCCATGGTCCCACTGACCAAATATTGGTTAGTTCAGTCTCCACTCCTGGCAGATCCAGCTTTCTCCCCCTTCCCTCAAGAGTGAGTCAAGAGTTCCTCTAAGGGGAGTGGGATCTAAGGAGTCAGGCAAAACTTTTAAACCTAACTTTTTCACTTCAAACTAAGATAAATGAAGAATGTTAAAAAAAAAAAAAAAAAAAAAAAACCTAAGGTACTTGCAAGATACCATAGTAGTTAGGAAAACTCATTGCTTTAGCAGAGGACTCAGGTTCAATTTCAGCATACAAATGGTGGTTCACAGCTATTGGTAACTGCAATTTTGGATCATCTGATAGCATGTTCTGATTCCATAGGCATAAGGTATGCATGGGATACATATGAGTACTAGCAGGAAAAATACCACTTCCATATAAAAGAAAATAAACATAATTAAAACAAATTTTAAGACTAAAAATTGCAAATCTTACAACCTACATTAGAGGGGTAAAACAAAACTTTAATCAAGTAAAATCAAATATGTTGGTATGTGTAGTGCATAATGTTAAGAAGCAGAGATGAGTTTAAAATTAAGTTTGGAGAGTATAGGAAAGCAGAAAAGTTAGAATTAAAATTTTAGGTTTTTTAACTAAAAACATAAAAGGTACCTTTGTAAAATATAGTTTACATATTTTGAGTGAGTTTGGACCAGAAACAAATTGAACATAATCCTAGGTTTAGTGACTTACAAAGTAAGGATATCCCTGGGTTTAAATCTAAGAATACCTACCCTTGAAGGAATGAATTAAGCAGCTCTTGAACATTGTCAATGATCTGTCATAGGTAGGATACCACATTTATTCTGAAGATGCAAATATAAATTGTTGTTGAAAATGATTAATTTCAGGTGCTCAGAAATAAGAAATTATTTATCTTTCTTTTTAAATTTTATATAAGTCTATAGTTGAACGATTTTAAATATTTTAGAAAGATTTTAAACTTTAAAAGAGACTTTCCATGCTTTAAAGATACTGAAATTTTAATTTTTTACTTTTAAATCCTGAGATGCTTTATATTGTTATGTTAAGATTAATCTTAGATCTTAATTGGAAGGGAAAATTTATGGGTTTTAAATTGAGGTGAGGTCAGCTGAGTTGTGGAGTTAGCACAAGCTAAAGTAATTGTGAAGTCAGTCTCTCAATTAAGAATATGTCTTCATAAAATTGGACAACTGGCAAGTGTGTCGTATATTTTCTCAGTTAATGGTTGACATTGGAGGGTTCTTTCCACTTTTCATGTTGACAACCATAAGCAGGTGGTTCTGAGTGTTATAAGAAAATAGGTTATGAAAAACATAAGGAAAACAAAACAAAATAAAAAAAGTAAACTGTGTTCTTTTATGGTCTTCAATTCATTTTCCTCCTCCATGTTCCTTCCCTTGGTTATCTCATTGATAAAATGTGAAGAGAAAATTGAATGTCAAAATAACTCCTTTCTCTCCTAAGTTAATTTCTATCATATTTTTGTCATATCATATTTTTGTTAAAAAATTAACATAGAAAAGCCACAAAATTTTATATAAACCACATTAAAACTACTTAGCATATTTTCCATTTATAAATAGTGACTTGAGATAATTAAACAATTAATTTTTAGCATCCCAATTCTATATAGAGAAATCTACAAATGGAATATAAAGCTGATCATAAATAATTAAGAAATACTACAAGTAACTAAGAAATTCTGAGACTGAAAAAATAATTTTGCCTACAAAATGCCTACAAACTAGTTTTAAGATACCATACAGTGAACCCTTAAGTCAAATTTACACAAGTAAAATTTGATAGATTTAGCATGATGCTTTTATATATTTATTTTATATATTCTTAGCCCAGCAGTCCTCTGTGATGGAGATCCTGGACTCCATAAAAATGAAAACATGAATTTTGTTGAGGTATTATCATTCTCTGCTCCCTGACTGGGGCAAAATGTTATTAGTTTTCCCAAGAGCCTGCTACTTTGATTTCTACTATCTGATGTATTCTCAAACCGTAATTAAATACACTGTCCACTATTTAAGTTGCTTTAGTCATTCTCCTCTAGCTTAATTCTATCAAATATGCTGAATGTTTGTCATTGTGAATTTGTCTCAACAATACAAGAGCAACATAATTTTTCTTGATATACAAATATTGTACATACACATTTTGTTTTATACTTCTGTATTTAAATATCTGTTGATGACTAATATATGTCCTATGGTACCTTGTCCTTATTTTGAATCAATAAATACATTAGCAAGGACATACGTGCATGTCTGTGTGGTGGTAAGATGTGTAAGCTCTAAAAATAATAAAGCTGTCTGAAGATAGAGGGTGGAGTCAACCAGAGTTCCCCATAGATGTCAGGCCGTAGTGTGTGTCACACATTTTTAATCTTAATACTAGAAAGTCAGAAATCTCTCTGGATGTCTGTAAATTCAATGTCAGCTTGAAGTACATGAAACTAATCAAGTCCAGAAGAGAAAAAGAACCAGGCAGTAGTGACACACACCTTTAATTCCAGCACTTGGGATTACAAACTTTTAATTCCAGCACTGAGAAGGCGGAAACTGGAAGTGACATGGCTTGGTAGAGAAAGAAATATAAGGCAGGAGTTTGGTCTTTCCATTTTGGCCTTCCCCATGCCCTGATCACTTCTCTTTTCTTGCTGAGGAGTCCTAGGATCAGTCAGAGGATTATTGGAGATAAGATATTCCTATTTGGGCTGTAGGGTTACAGAGAGGCAAGAAGTGACTGTGACTTATTCCTCTGTTCTTCTGAGCTTTCAACATTTACCTCACTATCTGGCTCTTGAGTTTTATTATAAGACCAACTAGGATTCCAGCAACATTTCCTGAACCCATGCAATTTCCAAGACACTGTACCATCTTGAATTTGAGATTCCATTCAGTAATGTTGTCAGCTTTGTAAAAAGTTGGAATATGGTACATCACTGAAAGCATGTTTACCTAATTCATTGCAATAAATTTTCATCTGGCAGACTTTTATCAATGGCATATGTTTAAACATTTAAATTTTTAACTTGTCCTGCACATTAGTTTTTGATATATGCCACATGAGATACTTTGACTTGTACATAACTAGGTTAAAACATTATTAAAGATGGCAGCATTATCCAAAACAGAAAGAATAGATAGTTGTAGTGGTATTATGCTAGTAATGTTGTAAATATTTGTCTTGCCTATGGGTTTAATAAAAAGCTGACTGGCCAAAGGAAATATGGGCAGGGACACATTGAACACCATTTGTTGTAAAAAGTTCTGGCTAGAACTTTCTGTGCCTGGACCAAAGGTTTAGTCTCACTCTGAGCACATCTTAGCCTCAAATAATCACATACAGGCTTATATTAGTTTTATGATGATTAACCTAGAGCACAGGCATATAACTTTTTTAACTCTTTTATGTGAACTCAACTCATTTTGTTCAGCCATGCGGCTGAGTACATTTTCTCAGAGTAGCATTTCAACTTTTTTCTTCTGTGTTCATTTTCTCATTGGTTTATCTGTGGTGGCTCTCTCTAGCAGCTCTCTGGCATCTATTTAGCATCTGTGTGTGCTCTGAGATGTTCCTGAGTTTCTAAGCCTGGTAGCGACACCCATACTTCCTGTTTGCCTTTGGCCAATCAGCATTTATTAAGCCCATAGGCGGGACAAATATTTACATCACCAGCATAATCCAGTATATACAGTTCTTGTCACAATTTCTTTACTTAGTTACAGTTGTCCCCCTTCACATGAATTAGCCTTCTTTCTCAAGAGTGAGATTTATCCTTTTCACAATCTATGATCATAAATGATCTAACTGGGGTTTAAAAAACAGGTTTAAAAGCAACCCCTTCCAAGCCAGCATTCCAAAACCAAGTTTAAGAATAATATGTTTACAAAAAACTTAATTTTTAAAAATTGCTATTTTTATTATAAAAAACAGCTTTGTTAGATGTAATATAACCATTATGATGACTCTAAGTTATAGATTTAAAAAGATAAATGCAAAAGATGTGCATAGAATGAACTTACCTCTTCTTGTGTTTCCATATTGACTCTTTCTTACAGTAATTACTAAATATTTGGAGGAACATTTAGCAACTCTTTAAATTTTCTGTTGTTTCTTTTATGATTTTTTCTACAATATTGTATTATTTTAAATAACTTCAATATAGTTATTATTGTTTTATTTTTTGTTTGATTACTATTTTCTTTAATATTAATAAGATGCTGAGAATACTAAATGCTTACTGTGTAAGGACTCCACACCTTTTCAGATGCTGTTTAGGATATACATGAATCTTTTAACACACATCTTGAATAATATGACTGCTTTGTGAATAAGGATACTTTTCTATGATTATATATCCTGGTAAATTAAAGTCACATCATGAATTAATTTATAGTTAACATAATAACAAATTAACTACAACTTTATTGTCTCTTTTTCATCCTATTTAGATATAGATGTAGCTAGAACACAACTAAGAAATATTGAGAGAAGAAGATAACATTTTAAGAAAGTCTTCTTATGGAAAAGCAAAACAATTTATTTTTCAGTTTCAAATGGTCAGGTCTAAGAAGTAAATCTCTAAGGACACATGTGTTTGAATTTAGGAATCTACATGTAAATATATCATATATATGTGTGTATGTGTATGTATACATATATACAACAACTGATGAAAAAAGAGATTATGAATTTGAAAGAGTAAGCAGAGATATATGGAAGAATTTTGAGAGAGAAAAGAGAAGGACAACAAATGTGATTATATTACATTCTCAAAATTAAAAGAATCAGAATATAATAATTTATAGAATTACAAAAGCCATTCAAAAGGCATGCGAGCGTGTTTCAGAGACAGTCTATTATTTTCTGCAGCACCATTTGTGCATCTACATTGCTATATTTTCATGAATATGTTTACCACAAAGCAAAACAAAACAAAAATAATTACTCAGCAAGTATGATCACCTTTAAAAGAGCATTTTCTATGATTTACGTTCTAGCCCATATTTCCTAAAACAGACATCTGAACAAAAGGGGAGATGGGAGAGGGAGAAAGGGAGAGGACACAGACAAAAGAGAAGGTGAGAAAGAGAGAGGGGGAGGAAAAAACGAAAAGAGACAAAGATAAGAAGAAAGAGAGAGAGAGAGAGAGAGAGAGAGAGAGAGAGAGAGAGAGAGAGAGAGAGAGGGAAAGAGAGAGAGAGAAAAGCTACAAAATTGCGCAACTACTTTTTCACTCTGGCCAAAAGAAACATGCCTCCCACTGTTGTTTACCATTGAAGTTACACTAACTCAAGTTTAACAACCGCTAACAGTCTGCAAATACCACTTTGATGTTCTATTATTCTTTTCTTTAGTCAATTTAACATAGAATTTCACAAATACTGAAGAATTTATACACTGAAAATTCTCAGAGCAAAACTACATTAGAATGATTTTTCCATCTGTCATTTCATGTATTATTTTTTCGATTGAATCTTTTTTCTTTTTTACTAAAGATATTTTTTTTATTATGAATGTAATAAGCATCTTAGTTTTTAAGGTTCACAGTAATGTCAGTGTTCTTATGTTTTTACACAACTAGAATCTGATAACTAAGGTTGTTTTTCTATTTTCTTCTGTCTAATGAATATTAAAGTTGTCATCAAAAACAAGGAACATTAAACAGGAATATAATGAGCTCAAGAGGGCTTTATTGTGTTCTAAATTTTTTATAGTAAATAAGTTAAAGATGCGTAAACATTAAATATAGTGTTCTTGAGTTTTATTAACAAACAAAACCAAACTCCCATAATCAAATGGAAAAGAACACAGTAGTTCCTCATTTTTTATAAATATTTATTTTATTTTATTTTGTTTCTTCTTTTCTGTATAATCTTTTATTCTTTTGTATAATATATTCAAGTTCTATAGCCTAAGGTCAATTCTATTTAGGCAACATCCAATACTTAATATCTTTAGTCCTAGTTTATCTTCTCATTAAAATTCTCATTAATTTATTTTCTAAGTCCAACTTAAAGCTTAAGGCAAAACATCATTTTTAAGTTTTTGTTTACCTTGCATTTTTGATTGTGTGAATTTATGTCCATTAAATGACCTCTTGTTGCCTCAGGAAAGCAAAAGAGAACATTAAATTCCCTGGATCTGAATTTTAAAAAAGTGTGGACCTCCATGTGGATGTACTAGTAGAGTAAATTTAAAATTATCCTTACATTGTTAAAGGTTTTTTTCTATATAATATATT
The DNA here is from genome assembly GCA_004025045.1 of Sigmodon hispidus. Taxonomy (NCBI): domain Eukaryota; kingdom Metazoa; phylum Chordata; class Mammalia; order Rodentia; family Cricetidae; genus Sigmodon; species Sigmodon hispidus. The sequence continues at coordinate 13,978 of PVIH01024707.1, read as the reverse complement.
CAGAGTCAATTTTCATCATCTCAGAGTTTTGGCTTACCTCCCAAACCACTCAAATTAATGCATACTTTCTTCTTTAAAAAACAAGCAGACAAAATTGTAAATAAATTATTTTAAAAAACAGATTTTTTAAAATAAACAGATATTCTTTTTGTCTATTTTACACACACACACACACACACACACACACACACACACACACACTCCATAAAAAGCAGAAAGAAAACAACATGATATAATAGCAAAAGCACAGTCAGACTTAAAGCAGCCAATCAAAAAAAAATATGAGACAAAAAATTCTACAAATATTCTTTGTTTTAGACATCTCTGTGAGTGTCTATATATGTCTCTTATACTTTACCTTTGCTGACTTTTTTTCAGTTTGTTTATGTTATCTCTTTCTGCTTTGTTTGTTTTATCTTTTTTTTTGTCATTATTATCTTTCAGACGTCTTTTTTTCTAATGAGCAAAAAAGAAATGTAGTGGATTTTGGTTGATTGGGATGTATGTAGGGAAGATCTGTGGCAATTTGTAACAGGGGACGTTTAATCGAAGTATATTGCATATTTCTTTTTTCAATAAAATTAAATAATTATGCTACATACATAAAGTCACTCTTTTAAAGAGCTCATCAATACAACATTTAGTTCGATGTTTTTAGAAATTCTAGCTCTAAAATTTATTGTATTCTTTCCTGATGATTCCTTTGTCCCCACCATGTTGCTTCTTGACTTATCTCATTTTGCCACTTGAGTAAAAGGTTTTCTTTCATTTTCAAATTACCTCTTTGAGACTGACATATTCTAGATTACAGACAGTTCATCCTACTTCTTGCAGTGTTTGCTGTTGCTCTTATAAAAATCTGTTGTTGATGTGCTTTTTTATACTTAATTCCATAATCTTCTACTTAATTGGGAAAATTAGTCTATATTAACCCTCTCAAGAACTGAGAATGGCTGTTGTTTTCCTTTCAAAGAGCTATAGAAGTAAGTATAACAATTTCAGATGTTTCAAGAAAAACTACCATAAAATATAATTGCATATAAAGCTATAATACCTATATCCATCTATATATTTGTTTCTACAAGTATAAACTAATAGACCTAATATATAAAATTCATGTATTTAATAAAGACATGAATGCAATCACATAGTCATATTTTTATTTAAATCTGTGTGTTAGTTATAGAGAAATTTAAATGGAGAATATACTTTTGCATTTTAATTAACTTATTTTTAACCAAGGTTTTAGATAACATAATAATATTTTCATTTATTCTAATTTTTAAGCTTACCAAGACACTTTCATGCTTCCTCACATTAATGAATCATGTTGTAGGCTATAAAGGCACATATAAACTTGATCAAATCTAATTCTATTAGTGTCCAGAAATGTGTAACTTATCTTTCCCTTGCGAAGACATACCAAAATAACAGATTATAAGTAGAAAAAGCTATGTTTTGGCTCATTATTTCTCTGATTTGAAAGCATGATGTCACTTCCTTGTTACTTGTTGTACTCAATGACAACTTTTATATTATCAAAACTTGGTTATTTAATGCTATGCTGAAATATGATAAAAGTCAGGAGTATGAAGAAGATCCAAAAGCCTTTATAATGCACACTGCTTATGAAATGCCATCATGAAAATCACTAGCTTTCTGTTTTTCATGTTTGAAACAGGGTCACCTTGGTCATGTGTTTCCAAGCTTGCTAGTTGAAGCTGATCTGGAACTCACAATCCTCTACTTCAGTTGTGCTATTGTCAAAAGGACAGTTCAGCCATCCTAAACTTCACTGAAGCCCCAAATCTTTCCGATTGGTCAACTCCTCCATAGTGCTGTCTACTGATTGCTGAATATTTGGTATTTCTTTGTCTGAAAATCCAAATGTAACATTATGTTGACAGTTATTGAATGTGAAATTTATGAAACTAAACATACACATATATGCATGTTTTGTGTGATATGATTTGAAAGATTAAACACAAATGAGATAGTGTCAAAACAGAAATAATTCTCCCCCCTAATTCTCCCTCTCCACATTTTACCTTCTGAAACTATACTATTTTAAATCTTATACCTTCCTATTTGTAACACAGCTAGTCGAATTTCCTATTCTAATTATTTTGACATTTATATTGTGTATTATCTTATGTCTTATTCTCTTTGATGTTTTTTGAACACTCAATTCATGAAAACCAAAACAATCCTTATGTTTGTCATATAAATATTTAATCATTTCAATGAAAATAAACATTGTCATAAGTTACTGCACAAACCACAGTTGAAACTATTATGAATGTAATTCTAAATAAAACTTAAGAAAAGTTTAATATTAACAACTATAGACCTTTACCCATCGATTTCATAACCTTATCCTGACACTTATTAGATATGTTTTCAGTAGCACTATATTGTTATTGTGATTTAAGTTTCAGGTAACTCAAATAATTCTGACCTGATAGGATTAAAATGTAACATAAATTATTAACGCTTTGTTAACAACAATGAATTCAAAAGCCTGAAAATGAATATAATGTCTAAATGATTTAAACAGCTTTAAGTAGGCATCTGACTTAATTCTTGAAAATAAAAGAATAAGTATAAGATCCATAATAATTTAAGAGATAATAAGTGTCATGTATTTTCTCATATTTTGTTATTATGTATAATTCAACATTAATAAAATTCTATTGCTTATCTTAATATTCAAACATATTTATTGAGCCAAAATTTAGTTCAGTTAATTTTAAAGACATTGTGATACAATATTAATCACTTGGTGTCAAATATTTCTCTTTGATTTTTTGTGAAAATAAAATAATTCAAATTGCTAAACACATTATTACTAAAACTATTATCATCATTACTATTACCATGTGGCTAGTTTAACTTTATACCAAAAGCTGAGCTTGGTAGAAAAATACAGGATTATAAAATACTTAACAAATACTGAAAGCTATCATCACAGGTTCTCAGTCTGACTGGTCATTTCTATAGAATTCTCAATTTCTGCCTTCTCCTTTGTTATATATCCTTCTTAGCCATTCTATTTTACTTTCTGATTCAACTCTGTATCATAATCCTAGAATTAGAATTAAAATTATATGCTACCACTGCTTGGCCTTATACTCACAGAAATACAAAAAAATCTGTCTCCTGAGTGATGAGATTAAAGGTATGAGTCACCACGCTCTGACCTTTCTGGTTTGACTCTGAGTGATTCTGTCCTCTGAAACTCCAGACTGACTTTTATTATAGATAGAATCCAAGCTGCAAACCACAACCACTGAACAGCCTGGGATCTGAATCACCTTGGACCAGCACCTTGTAGTCCTTTTCCTCGAGAAGAACACATAACTAAGTCTTGATATTAGTATCAGGAAATCTGATTTGCCAAGAGTAAACTAAGCTACTTTGGAACCTTGGGACCTCCTGCCCTTTCTGGGGAGAAGATAAGAAGATGGGAGAAGAGAGAGGGACTGGGAGGAATGGGAGGGGAAAGGGAGCCTGAACAAGGGGATACATGGATAAAAAATGAGACTTTATTCAAAAATAAATAAAAAATAAAAAAAGAATATATCACCACATATCTACCTTTCTGTCTAAAATAAAGGTTATAACTAACATAATAGATACTATATACAGTAGGTATATATATATAATATATATGACATATATAATATATATTATATATAGCAATAATATATAATATATACAAACAATATATTCCTCAGTAATGTTCAGTCCATTAACAATTGACAAATTGAAAGACAATATTCTATTATTAATCCTATTTTGGTGAGTCCAAAGGATTGTACTTAAATCATTTTGTATTTTACTCATATTATCAATTGACAAAAACAACTATTTTTTATGTTTTTCAAACTTATATATTTTACACCTCTTAGTAAGTTTTTTTCTGAAACCATAATTTAAAAAAAAAATCTATAAACATAACTATCTTATCTTCAGCAACATCTATCTACATAAGAAGGAAATAATATTAACTATGTAAATAGGCATTACAAGGAAGGGATTTCCCAAAAAATACGAAAAATGACTTAAATAGTTTATTACATAGACAAGACAGTCACCCTAGACTGTTCTGTAGTGAGCATTTTGGCTTACAAGCCTAGCATATCTAACAGACGTATATGTGAACAGTTCTTTCTTGTGTATTCTGCTTGTCTATTTTGGACTTCATACTGTCTGCTGTTGAAGTATGGGTACTTTCTTGTCATGTGTAACTTTTGGCAGAAAGAAAGTCAATGCCATATGGAGATTCTTTTTTTTTTTCCTTCTTTATTTTGTATTTATCAAAAAAAACACAGTAAAAAGAATTTAAAATGTGGAAGAGTTAACAATAACTATACAGAGGATAAGAATGATAAGCATGGCTTATCAAGGGAAGAAATACAAATAAGATTGCTACACCTATATTTTCTTTGTGTTCATCTTTCCCTCTGAATTTTTTTTCCATCCCT
>PVIH01024706.1:0-22214 GCA_004025045.1 Sigmodon hispidus | reverse complement strand
CCTCCTTCCTTCCTTCCTCCTTCCTCCTTCCTTCCTTCCTTTCTTCCTCCCTCCCTCTCTCCATCCCTCCCTTCCTCCCTTCTCTGTGTGTGTAGGCCAGAAGTAGATACCAATATCTTTATCACTCTTCACTTTATTTATTTATTTTTTTAGGAGCCTAGGACCATTTCTTGGCTAGGCTGGCTGGCCCATGGGCTCCAGGCATCCTCCCATTGCTACCCATTTAGCTCTGGGTGGTAACAGGCACGCCCTCACCTGGCTTTGGCTTCAATGTGGGTTCTCATGCTTCTCCAAAGGACTTGAATCATCTGAGGAGAGTTCCAACCGAGGAACTGCCTAGATCAGACTGGCCTATGGGCATGTCTGTGGGGAACTGTTCTGATTGTTCATTGATGTAACAGGGCCCAGCCCACAGTGGGTGGTGCCTTTCCCTGGGCAGGCAGTCTTGGCTGTATGAGAAAGCTGGCTAAACCCCTATTGACTGGGCCCTCTTTTTTCCCTCAGTGTATGTTTGGGAAGACATGTGTGAACATGTGTGTATGGGGAGTGCACTCATCTGTATGGATGTTCAGGGAGGCCAGAGATGAACATGAAGATGTTTTACTCACTCTGTGCCTTTATTTTAATTTAGTTTTGAGACAGGGTCTCTCACTAAACTTGGAGCTCTTTGATTTAGCGACTTAGGCCAAGAACACTCCCAGGATTCTCCTGCTTTTACCTCAGTACTGGGGTGGCAGCACACACTGCCAAGCCCAGCTCCTCCCCTCCCCTCCCATGTGCCTTCTGCGAGCTGGGGCAGGTTCTTGTCCTGGCCTCTGCTTTCCCCTCTGAGCCTGTTCTCCTGTTTGTTTGTTTGTTGTTGTTGTTGTTGTTGTTGAGATAAGGTCTTATGTGGCCTAGGCTGGCCTTAACCTATAGGGCTGAAGCTGACTTTGAACTCCTGATTCTCCTGTCTCCACTTCCTGAGTGCAAGGATTACAGGCATGTGTCACCCAGCCCAGCTCTCCTAAAGCAGACTTGCAAAGGACTTCATTTAAGCAAGTGTAAATGGACTCTTGCTCACAAAGACAGCACATCTGTGGTTTCCAGTGCTATTTGTTCAGTTCATCCAACAGAACTCAGTTCTGCTGCGCTGATGTTAACCTCCACAGCTCATTGGCTTTTTACAGGAGCGGCTCAGCTCTCATCTCACCATCTCAATGAGAACGGCAGCCCTTCGGCCAGCTCGGGGAACCCTGAGTTTTCACCTCAGAAAGAGCCATAAAACACGCTGGGCACAGGAGCACGTGCCCATTTGACAAAGACAATTTGATTTGTCCGTGGCTTTTAAAATATTCATCCCTCTTTGATGGACTATAGTTTTATAAATATAGATTATCATTAGCTGACACCAGCGGCGCACTGCGGTCGACCCAGCGCCACACCATCGGTTGGAGCAGGGAGAAGATGTCCAATAAAACAGATCATTATCTCTGTCTGAGATCCTGCTCTGCATCAGCTGACTCATTGGCAGAGCAAGGGTCAGTGGCTCACACCAACGGCTCACACCAACTACAGCTGTTCGTGCCTTTCACAGCCTGGATGCCCTGTGAGCTGGGGAGAATGGATGGATGTTTGTCAAGTTCAAATCTAGGGAGGGAAACGGGAGACATAGGGCACCAGAGAAAAGAAAGAGCAGCGGGAGGGGGCTGGACTGTGAGTTTCTGGAGAGACATTGGCAGGGGTGGAGGCAGACCTGGGGCTTGAATGGGTCAGACTCATCTTTGAAGCATCCTGGCTATGGGACAGAGAGGCAAGTATGCTAAGCTGTCTGATTTTCAAATTTCTCATCCATATGTGAGTACTATACTCATACCTGCCTCTTAGGAGATGGCTCCACTCATGTTTAAACTCATGGCCCGTCACTGCACTCCACGGTCATTGTCACTCTCCAGAGCAGAAATGGTGGTGTTTCCTGAGTTACTAGATCTCTCTGAGGCATAGGTTCTTCACAGTCAGAACAGAGGTGAATGTTCACACAACATGTTGGATGATGCACTATGCTCACCCAGGAGGACCGTTTTGTTGTTGCTGTTTTGAGTTGCATGCAAGGCAGACAAGGAGGGCTGATCCAGAGTGCCCCAGCCCAGAGCTCTCTGAAGTAGTCAAAACACGTGGACCCAGGGCCAAGAGTGGCTCAAGGTGCCATGCTGAGGTGGACAGATCTGTTTCTGTCTTTTCTGCCATGCCAGCCCTTCCTCCTGGGCATTCTAGCTCTTGGTGGGACCTGAAAGAGATCCACAGTGTGGGTGATGGGGATATGAACTTAGTGGACACTGTGCTGTCAGGGGATGCATGTCAAGGTGGAGAGAGGTGTGTCTGCAGTGTATGAGTGGAATATATAACTGGGAGTGGAGGAAGAAGCAGATGTTCAAGTTTCTCCTGGCAGATGGCCTGAGGGAGGAGAATTTGTGGAGAGGTGAGGATTACAGACTGACAATGTCCCATCCCACGGTGTTGGGTCCAGAGAGGGTGGAACCAACTCTTACCCCAGCCTCAGTGCAGCTGGTGAGACAGTGACCTGGGACCTTCCTGGGTGCTCGGCAGGGAATCCCTATTGTTTCTGGAGGCATGTTGGCCAACAGTTATACCAGTACCTAATCTTAACTGGAGAGACAACCTTAGGGGAACTCAGCCCCAAAGTTTATTTAAGTGGGGGGGAACCATCAAGAGACGAGGAGTGTTACACTGCTGTCAAGTGTTAGATGTCGCCATCAAGAAAAAAAAATTACATCCCGTCCTGACGAGCGACTAATCAAGGCAAGGCGAACGGTCCTGCAATAAATTACGCAGGCACGAAATAAACCACACAAACAGACCGATGATAATAAATGTAAATTATTTCTCTGAAGAAATTTTCTTGGTATATGAGTAATTCGAACCATCAGGAAGGCGTCTTCCTTAACATTAATTACAGAAGATGACAAGCAGGCTGATGACTGCGAAGGCTCATTATCTGAGAACATATTCACAACTTTGCAATTTGCGAGAGATGTACTCCGGCTAAATTAATCTCCCTTCTTTGCATGAGCCTCTTCTAATTTTCATGTTATTAACAGGTTTGCAGTATCAGTCAGCGCCTGTCACTCTAATCAGGTTTCGGCATGTTCGAGAAAGCGAAGCGTCATTTATAAGGATAAGGCCTCATAATGGTGCTTGCTTTCATGTGGAGAATTCTACAAGGCTGCTTTTAATAAGGTACTTTAATCATCTCCTTTGCTCAACTTTTGGCCCCACTGTTCCTTTATGAAGAGTCATTAAAAGACTTGAAGTTCATCAAGGAGGGAATATTCATGACACTGTTCGGGTGAGGTTGGGCTGGTTCTAAGAAGAAGGCGATAGGAAGTAAGGGCAAGAGAGTGACCCACAGGCAACTAGGGGGAACCTGCGTCCTTTGTTTCTGCCAAACAACACCCAGTGCGACCAAGAGAGTTCTCTGATAGACCAAGACACGTCTCTGAACATGGGTTGTGTAGAGCACAGGGTGAGGCTAGCAGGTCAGTTCTCTGACGGCTCCAAGCCTGGCTGTCATCAACCCTAAACACAGCGGTCCCAATCTGCTCCTGGTTTCTGAGTGTGGCCAGTCCAATCTCTCTTACTGTGATTTGGGGTTCAGAGGAGAGGGGTAAGTTTTCTCTTCTAAGTGGAATATCTTCTCAGAGCTTTCAAGAGCTCCTATGGACTTCTAGACCAGGTGTGTGTGTGTGTGTGTGAACTTAACACATATGTTCATATGTGAATCTGGGTCCCCTCTCCCCTTCCATATGCACCTGGGTCCTCTCTGGTACAAATCTAGGTTCCTTCTCCCTGAATCCTAGTTCTTCCTTTTGCAAATTTTTGTTCCTTTCCTGCAAATTTGAGTCCCTTTTTCTGTGAGCCTGGGTTCCCTATTATCCACATGGCTTGCAGGGGGAAAAGGCAGAGCACATTGTGGCACCAACACTCACAAGGAGTCATGTGTCCCCCTCTGTTTCCTCCTCTCTGGAGTGGGAAATATGATCGCACATCTCAGCCGAGACACATAGTGTTAGTTTGCCTCCAGCGATCCTTGGTGGCCTCCGACAAACAACCTTAGCTCATTGCTGTCACACAGAATCCTTCTGGCCAGCTCATCTGTCAGTGAGCCAAGTACCAGGCTGGTGGGGGGGGGGGGAGGCAGACCCTCATCCTCCCCAAGCAGAGAACCATTGTGACCTTGTCTGGGTCACACAAGCCTAGAGTCACCTGTGTAACTTCTAAAGGTTTCTGCAGCTTCTGTCCTTGTCCTGTGTCACCAGTACTTAAAGGGACCCCACCTTTTCATGGCTGCCAAGTGATGGAAGGTGCCTCACAATGGTACAGCTGTCCATGTCCATAGATGTTTCTCTCCCCACAGTGTAGGATGACCATGTAGTATCCTAGGACTGTCATGGCTGGACTGATGTTGGAGCCTCCACCCTTCTCTCTGAGGCAGGAATTTACTATGTAACTTGGACAGCTATGGACATACAATGTTCTTGCCTCAACCTACTGCATGATGGCATTGCATGGTGAGTGCCACATTGAGCAGCTTGAACATGGACCTTCAACATTCCATGGTCACCTTCCCTGAGCCCTGTGCTGAGATGTATAGATGCCACTTGGTTCTGTCACCAGCTAGACTCTCCTGAGAATGTATAATTGGACCAAAGGAAGATCAAGTATGTTGATGAGCTCTGACCTGTAACAAGGACACTCCTGACAAGTGGGGGGGGTCTTCTCTTGTAACCTGGAGAAGCAGAAGATGGTCTACAGGAGGGAAGGACAGACTCTCTAGGAGGCTGAAGCTGCCTTGTTTATGGTTCTAGGTCCTTCTGGAAAACATTAGGGGTCAATGAGATATTCCTGAATCATGTACACACATCCAAGTAAAGGAGAAACAGTTTCTCAAAAGCAGAGGTGAGGGTTAGAGAAATAGCTCAGCAGTGAAGCGTGCTGGCTCCTCTGGCAGAGGACCTGACTTTTGTTCCCAGCACCCACTTCAGGTTGTTCATAGCAACTTATAAGTCCAGATCCAGGAAATTCAACCACCTCTGACCTTTGTGGGAAACTGCATTTACATGCTGCATATAAATTTACTCAGCACACACATTCATACAGAAAAAACCAAACAAACAATTGGAAGGACCTCTGGCTTCCACATGAATGTGCATACATGTGTACCAACACACATACATGTATACATGTACACACACACACTTATGTCTGTATGTATGTGCCACATGATATGTGGATGGCTCCATCCTTTTACCATGTGGTTCCTGGGGATTAGACCAAGGTCACTGGGCTTGGTGGCCAGCACTGCTTGACCCACTGAGCCATCTAGCCAGTGTACTCTTAGCTTTACTGTAGGTCCAGGGATCTCACTAGAGTCCTTATGCTTGTTATATAGAACTTTACCACCAGAGCTATTTCCCAACCACTTGAAACTTATTTATTTGTTTAAAATCAGCATAAAATGTGTTAGATACTGTCTTGTTCAGGGTTCTATTGCTGTGAAGAGGCACCATGATCAAGGTAACTCTTAAAAAAGAAAGCATTGACTTGAAGAATCACTTACAGTTTTAGAAGGTTAATCCAAGGTCACCATGGCTGAAAACAGACATGGGATAGCACTGGAATAGGCAGCAGACACACACACACACACACACACACACACACACACACACACACAGGGCCTGATATTGGCATTTGAAACCTCAAAGCCCACTTTCAATGACACACACCTCCTCCAACAAGGCCACACCTCCTAATCCTTCCCAAACAGTTCCACTGACTGGGGACCTAACATTCAAACATAAGAGCTTATGAAGGAGATTCTCATTTAAAAAACCTCACAGATAACATTATGACAATTTTAAACCAAGTATTTTTTTTATGGTTCTCCATCTTCTACCTATCTCTCTCCTATTCCCTCTTTGTAGGCTCTTCTCAGATTCTTTTCCTCTTCCATATACCATGTGTCCTTTTGCACATTACCCATCTTTCCTCATTGACTAATATTACACTTTCTTGGTCTCCTTTCTAAATGTTACACTGCACCCACACTTACACCTGTTTGCATATATACATATATATGTGTTATACACTAGGATCCACATGTGAAGGAGAACATGTGTTTTTTTGTCTTTTTGAGTTTGGATCACCTTTATTTTTTTTATCTTACATAGCAACAACAGCTCTCCCTCCTTATCGTCAACCAGCTCACCCCCAGGCCCCCTCCCCCACCACCACTCACTCCTCAGAGAAGATAAGGCCTCCCATGAAGGGTCAACAAGTCTGCAGTGAAGCTGAGGCAGGACTCAGCCTCTTGCCCTGCATCAAGGCCTCCCAATGGGCTCCAAGAAGACAGCTTGTGCATTAGGGATAAGTTGTGGTCCAACTGCCAAAGGCTCCACCAACTGCCCAGGCCACCCAACTGTCACCCACGTTTAGAGGGCCTAGTTAGGTCCCAAGCAGGTTCCCCATCTGTCAGTCCAGAGTCAGTGAGCTCTTAGTAGCTCTGGTCAGTTGTCTCTGTGGCTTTCTCCATCATGATCTTGACTCCTTGGCTCCTTCCTCTTTTGAACTGGATTGGGAGCTCGGTCCAGTGCTTAGCTGTGGATCTCTGCATCTGCTTCTATCAGTAGCTGGATGAAGGTTTTATGATGACAATTAGAGTGGTCAACAATTTCATTACAGAAGGCCAGTTCAACCACCCTTTACTATTGGAATCTTAGCTGGAGCCATCCTTGTGGATTCCAGGTTTCTCTTTAACCACAAATGACTCCCTCTACCAAGACATTGCTTTCTTTGCTTACCCTTTTTATCTCTCTCCCAACCGGACCATCTCTTTCCCTCCTGTTCTCTTCTCACCTCCCCTTACCCCCTCCCCCATTCTCCCAGTTCACTTGGGATTTCTTATCTTTTCCACTTTCCCAGGGGATCCATGAATGTGGTCATCTTTATCTAATATTAAAACTCTTAACTCTTAAAATTCTATTTGAGGGCCGATGGGAAGGCTTAGTATCAAGGCCTCCCAAGGTATTCCTTTATAGGAGCTCTTCCCATTCTTGCAGAGGACCCAAGTTCAGTCCCCAGAGCCCACATCAGGCAGCTCACAACCACCTGTAACTCCAGCTCTTGGGGAATCCAATGCTCTTTTGACCTCTGCAGGCACCCACACACATCACATTCTCACATACCTAAATAAAATTAAATCCTTAAAAAGTAAAAAAAAATTCTTGTCTCCAGTTCCATTGCACATCTTTCCAATGTTCCATTGCACATTAATCCCAAAGGCAGAACCAACACTGCTTCCTTGAATGAAGGAGGCTTGATTCAGACCATAGCCTGTACTAGGCAGAGGTGGTGACCTGGCTGGGCAGGAGTGATGGCTGCCTAGGGACTAGGGAGCCCACTGAATCTGAGAGGCTGAGCCTCAGTGTGTGTGTGTGTGTGTGTTCATCTTGGAGATTTGCTGGTATAGGAGGAAAGCCTTGAGCAGCCCTTGAGTTTAGTTTAAGAATAGAGAGGTGATATTCAGTGATCTGTTTTAGTCCAGGATCCCTGCCACCTGTGCTTATTTCTCAGCCATCTTGTCCCCAAGTCTCTTAGAAGATAACAACCCAACTCAGTTCTATTGTGGGGCCAAGGGCCATGGAGAGACCTACAGGGTCATAGCATATACTCTGAGTGTATGGATCTAGATTCATGTGTATGGATACTCTGATTCATGGATCTAGAAAAAGAATCCTGAAAGAACACAGTTTGACAACCTGGTTTCTACCTGCATCTATGAGAACTGTCTGTGAACTTTTCCCAGCTCGTTGACATTACTTCACATGAGCAGCAGGAGCACATGTTTAACTTAGTAATTCTGGACCACCTCCGAATCTCGGGAAAGGTGGGCAAAATACATGCCCATAATATGTCTCTTCAGCGGTGTCTTCATCAGGGGCTGTGGCAGAGGAAGGCCCCTGAGAGCACAGGATGGGTCCATTCTGTAGCTAGAGCCCCCTGGTTAAATCACATGGGTTTAGGAGGAGCAGTGCTGTGATTCTGAGTTGGTGAAGCATTGTCACCACCAGCTCATACCCCAGACTTACGTGGGATGCAGAGACCTCATGTGCTGAAAAGATGGAGACAGGTACAGGAGGAATGTCCGGAAAGACCCACGTGAGCTGCCGTGGCAGGTAAAGAGCCCTCCATGCATAGCTGTCCCCGTGACAGGAACATGGTTACACTCGTGAAGGATGTCTTGCATCTCCCAGATTTGTTGTAAAGTATATTCCTTAGATTGGGTCCCTGAGCTTGTGTTCACCTTGATTATAAAGGGGCCCAGTCACCCCAGGCCTGCTGCAGGATGATGTTCCCATGCCGCCTGTGAGGCTGTGTATGCCTCAGCCCACATGTCACTGTGGACTTGTGCACTGTGTGTGCAGGAAACTTCAGGGGTGATCGATCAGGGCTACTCTCACTTTGTCCAGACCCTTCCTCGGGACCATGCCTACTGCAGCCAAAGTTCAGAGAGAAGGAAGATGCCCCTAGGGAGGGCTTGGGGCGATAACTGGGAGGAGCCTGGGCAAGAGCAGGAAGAACCTCAGGCATTTCTCCTCAGTCCTGGGGTACCCTCCCTTCCTTAGCTGGTGACATGTAGGATAAGATGTGGGAGCCCCAGTCCTGGGGCTCTGAGACTCATGGTAACACAGAGCCTCAGGCTGCATCTTATTCCATCATCCAGATGGAATCACTGAGGTCAGGCAGGGCAGAGACTGGCCCTGGATCATGCAGTGGGTTGGTGGCATGCCTGCCCTTGATTTTCTACTTCACTGTGCTGAGGTTTCTCCCTCCCTGGCCTTACATGGTATAAATCCCTTCATTTCTAGTTTGTGCTTATATTTATTCTATAAGTAGTCAGACATCATAGAAAGATGGCAGCTAGCCTCTAAAGTGGCGTCCAGTCACCCATCTCAGGATTCATTCATGTTAGTGTTATAGCAGTCTGTATGCCTTACAGAATATGACAGAAATGGCGGCATGGCATTTTCCAGAAAACCTCCTCAGCTAAATGGCTTCTGTCCCCTCTTGCCTCCTGTTCTGGAATGTCAGGTGCTGTGGCTTAAGGACATTCAGGCAATTTATGTGAAGTCCCCAATGAGGAACTGGAGCTGACCACACCAGCAGGGCTGGATGCAGCCCTGCCAATCCTCCAGTAGCCCCACCTATAATTGGAGGCCATCTTGAGGGACAAGAACCTGCATCACTCAGCCAAACCACTCTCTGACTCTTAATTCTCAGAAACTTCAAATGTTGTTCTAAGTGATGGTGCATTCAGAGACTTTCATTGCACAGCAGTGGATAGCTGGTACACTGGTCCTAATTTTTAAAAAGTGGTGTGTGTGTGTGTGTGACCATTATCAGGGGATAGGTACACACACATGCCATAGTACACAGGTTTGAAGACCAGATGACAGCCTTTGGAAGTTGCTCCTCGCCTTTCATTTTAACATGGGCTCCAGGGAGCCAACTAAGGCAACAAGTTAGCACAACAAATATCCTTCCTGCCGAGTTATCAGCACTAAAATCTTGGTTTTGTTTAATAAGATAGATTAGGTCAGCCTTGGATTCCCCAGGGCAATTAGGGTTAGGGAAAGAGGACTGAAAGGCCACAGTGACTCAGAAATGTTCCATACTGATGCTTAAAGTTTATTAATTCCTTGAGTCCTACCTCAGGCGAGGTCAGGATACAGATGACCAAGTCTCCCCATGTGCCATAAGGTTGGGCAATGGGTAAATTTATTCTTAGCACAGAAAAGCTGGCACTCAGATGGCTGCAGAGGGCTCTAGTGTGTTTTTGGTGCTCACAGTGTTATGTGCCATGATATTGCACCAAGACCTTGCTTTCTTTCTCCCAGGCATCTTACATTTCTGATGACCATCTCAAGGGAATAATCAAAATGGAACACCCCTCTCCCCGCCCAAAGGAGCCCCATTGTAGGCACAGGGTGCAACTCATCCTTGAGAACTGATTTAACTTCAGGTGCCTGTGGGATGTGCAGGTGACATCCAGGTGACACCCAGGTCATGAGGATTTAGAGAATTAACAGAGCTGGGGGAGCCACAGAGTGAAGTAATTCTCACTTGTGAAAGTGTCTGTAAGACTGCCACAGTCACATATGTGATATTGGGAAGGCTGGGCCTGAGGATGCTTACACAGAGGAGATGAAACTCCAACAGAGCTGAGAGGCTGATCCCATGGAAGAGAGTAAGGAGGGATCAGAGGGACCCAGTGGTGGGCATCATTAAGTACTACAGATAAGCTTCATGGGGGTGAGATGGAGCCTGCTTGGTGGCCATATCTATGTAGAGCCACCTTAGACATAACCCATGTTCATGGGACACTCAGTAACTGCTGCACCCATTCCACCGAGAGTCAGGGGGGGAAGTTACAGAAAGGCCCTGGGTTGATATGGACATAAAATGTCCCCCTACAGGTTCACAGGTTTGAACATTTGCTTCCCAGGCTGTGGTGCTGTTTGTGGAGGTTGTAGAACCTTTGTGGGAGCAGAGTTGACTGGAAGAAGTGCCTCACTGGAGGGGTGAACCCTAAGGTTTATTATATTCCAGTCCTGTCTCCTGTTCTGTCCTCGCTTCCTGCTCTGTAGAGATGCCAACAGGTGTCTTCATGAGCTGCCATACCTCCTCCTCCATGATGGACTATCCTACAGCTGAGCCACCCCTCTTGAGTTGCTTCTTGTAAAATACTTGGTCAAAATAACAAGAAAAGTAACTAATACAACCTATCACCCAGAGCTGTAGTGTGCTAACATGTCCCATTGCTGATTGTGTGAAAGAAATGGGGGTGGCCAGTGTCAGGGCTGTGGGCAGTGGGTGGGAAATGAATTAGAAAGGTAGCAGCTGCCCTTCTGGCACTGAGCTTCAGAGCAGTGCTTCTCAACCTGTGGATCACGAGTCAACTGAGGCCACTGGAAAACACAGTACACACAAGTCCTAACGTAGCAAAATTACAGTTATAGAGTAGCAACATAAAGAATTTTATGGTTGGGAGTCACCACAACATGAGGAACTGCACTAAAGAGTCACAGCATTAGGAAGATTGAGAAGCACTGTTTAGAGAGTAAGAAGGACATGGCCAGTGGTGTCCATGGAGAGAAAAGCCCTCCATCATTTGCTGCTGGGCACCCAGCAGGTCCTACTAAGGCTGGCTCAGGAGAAGACAAAGCCATGCCCTACTGGTCAGTGCCACCCCATGCTTCTCCCTGTCTTTTCCTTTGTCCTTCTGCCTTCCTACACCTTCCTCTTCTCTCCCTCCTAGTTCTCTGACAGTCAGGGCCCCATGATCCAAAGTGTCAATAATGTGTGTGGCTCTCTGGTGGACCAGCCCACCCTTACCTCCCCTGATGTCTTCTGCCTCAATGGAGCCAAGCACCAATTCTCCTAGAAGGCAGATGTGTCCACTGCTCCAGACCCAAAGCTCCCTGCCCTGGGCCGTACAGGGATCCTGGGCCTCCTGAAGGAGGTAGCAAGTCACCCTGGCAGGGCTGGCACCTCCAGAGCCCTGTCAGCCATCTCCTGTGTTCTGTGTGATGAAGTTTCCTGGCAATGTCAGTGCGCTATTCAGGCTGACAGAAATTCCACCGATAATTGGGAAGAGTGGAAAATGAAAACATTAAAATTTGCCATGTCATCCATTCGCTTTTTCTGATTGCCTGATACCCTCCGTCCACTGACAGGTGCCGAGTTATTAACACTTGATTAAAAATCACTTCAGGTTTGAACCAGCCTGTTGAGAAGGGAGTGCCTTGACAGGACTTGTGCTTCCTGATTGACAATTAGTAATATTCAGTGTGTCACAACACAGATAGTGTGACTTATTGGCACTGCTGTAATGCAACACATTTCATCTGAGTGCCTCAGATTCGTACATAGGAATCAGAAGGAAAAGATGGAGTCTGAGCCAGCCGCCTTTGATTACCAACAAAGGCAAGATTAGACCTCCCTGGCACTCACCGACCCGGAGTTCCATCAATCAGAGCTGCCGAGATCCCAGGCTCCTCTTCGAAAAGGAACCTCCAGACCCGGAGCTCATTATGCAACCCTCAACTTCTCCATCGGCAGCCAGGTCCCTCCTGTCTGGAGATATGAAAGATCTTCACCCTGACGCTGCCTCTGTGCTCTAAATTACCAGCCCGCTGCTCTTAAAACAAAAGCCTCTCATTTTAAAAGAATAAAACCATCGTGTCTTGATTGACGGGTTACATACTTTTCTTTCAGCTATTTTTTTTTTCTAACTTGGTGTCGGTGGGAGTTGGATTCATGGGCCAATTTTGTGTGTGTGTGTGTGTGTGTCTGTATCTGTGCCTGTGTGTGTCTGTTCTAACTCAATTCCTTTTAAGAGCTTTTAAGAACAGGGCAATCCAAGGTCTTCCCTTTTTTGGGTCTGACCTGAATTTCATTCTTCTCCTTCCCTTTTATTATTTTTTTTTTCAAATTTCCTTCTTGACTAAGAATATCTAGGCAAAGCACAGTTGTTCATATTCACGACAGGTGATGAAGTTAATAAGTTAATGCAATTGTCTCTGAACAGGCCCTGGGCTGGATTGCCGTGTTTTTCAGAGCCATATACTTTCTGGGGGAAAAGTGAACAGTAGCAAGGGCGGCTCACTAGTTCATCACCCTGCATGAAGTGGCTCTCAGGACTCGCCACCATCTAAAACACTTCTCAAGAGTGTGTGTGTGTGTGTGTGTGTGTGTGTGCTCAAATACAGTCTCGTGCATGTAGAGGCCACCTTGCTTTCTGGTTTTGGTTTTTAAGATTTATTTATTTTTACATTATGTGTATGGGTGTTTTGTCTATAGGTTTGTTTGTGTACCATATACATGCATTGTCCTCACAGGCTGGAAGAGGGTGTCGAATCCCCTGGAACTGGAGAAACAGGTGGGCGCTCCAGCATGTGGGTGCTGAGAATTGAACCTGGGTCCTCTGCAACAACAAGTACTCGTAACTTAAGCTTTCTCTAGTCCTACCTTGCTTTTTGAGATGGAGTTTCTCAGTGGGATCTGGGATCCACTGACTTTGTTAAACTGTCTGGCCAGTGAGCCTCAGGGATCCATTGGCCTCTGTTTCCTTAGTGCTGGAATTACAGGTGTTGTGTCCTGGGGCTTGTGCTCAGTTCCTCATGCCTGTGTGGTAAGTGTCATTAACAACCAGGCTAAGCTCCCTAAGACCCTCTTGTTTTGTTCATTTAGCTTTTGGCTCTTATTTCCTACCCTGGAACCCAAGACTCATGAGTTTGAACTCACAGTTCTCTTCTGAGTTCTCTGTGCTGGCATGCAGGTAGTCAGCACTCAGCAAACATTGATGGGATAGATGGACAGATGAATGATGGGTGGATGGATGGACAGACAGGTAAGTAGATAGATGGATGGGTGGGTGGATAAATGGACAGATGTACAGGCAGACAGATGGATGGATGGGGAGGGATTAGATGCTAAGACACTGGGGAGTGACCCAACCATTAGGGTAAAAAGGCATGCTTGGCTCTCTGTTTCTCTCACCTTGTCACCTACCTGAGGAATGTTATTCTTCTAGCCCTCGTTCCTGTGTTCCCTGTCTAGAGTAAGTTCTCAGGCATCAGTATCTATAGCAAGAAGACAAATAGTGGAATATAGCAAGCAAGAGCCAGAGCAACCCTGCTGGGAGTCTTTGTGATGAGTGAGAGACATTGAAACTTCAGGACACAGCGGACAGACATGGATGCAAATCCCAGATGTCCCAGATACTGACTGCAATCTCAGAAAGTTCCTTAACATCATTAGTTAATTACATCCACATGTCCAATGTTTAAAGATTAAGACATTAAGGACATAGCTTTGCCAAGAGGCCAGACATATCCTACGTATTTGATGATTGCTGAGTGACTAACAGAGGGTACAGACATCTCCAGTCTATGAAGCACCAGCTAGAGTTGAGAGGTCACATCTGACCTGACAGTTTGGCTCAGTGGGAGGTGGACGGAGCATGTTCAAATTCAGCTAAGGTGAGGCAGTCTTAGTGGAAGGCCACTTCAGAAAGCTGAGGCCCAACACATGCCTGCTGTGGGGCTCATCAGATGCCCCACAGTGACAATGAATATTCACAGCCCATGTGATTTGGGGCCAAAGATCCAGAGCAGCAGTTCAGAGAGCAAACAATGCATATGTGCTGCTCTTCCAGCACTGGTGAGCAGGAGAGGAAGGTGCCTTACCAATGAACAAGTACATACTCAAAATAAACTTGGAGAAATGTGTGTGGCCCATATAAAGACAACCACAAAATTTTATTGGTGAAATAAAAGGAGACCGGAATAAATGGAGAAGTTTCTGCATTTCCTCACAGGAGTGTGGAGGTTCTGTAAAGACATCAGGCTCCCTCTGCGGTTAATTTGCAGATTTAATGTGGCATCAAACACCCCACAAAGAGAACTTGACATGTTTGGAGTTCATCCTGGAGAAATATTGATTAAAATAGCAAAGGATAGCCTACAAAGGGAAGCTTCTGGTCTGTCATCGTCTTGACCTTAAGAACAGCAAGAATTGGAAAGATGAAAACCAATCAGTCAATGCCTAGGGGGTGGATAGATGGCTCAGAGAGTAGAGTGCTTGCTGCTAGAAGACAAGGACCTGAGTTCAAATCCTGAGCACACTGATAAAAAAGCCAGGCATGATGGTGTGTATGACTATAGTTTCAGTTCTGGGAGGAGACAGGAGGATCCCAGGCCAGTCAATCTAGCCATCGAGCTCCAGGTCCAGTGGGAAATCCTGTCTCAAAAGTAAGGTGAATAACTAGTGAGGTGGCTTGTCTGATAAAGGTGCTGCTGCCGAGTATGATGATCTGAGGTGGATCTCTGGGACCCACATGGTAGAAGGAGACACACACATATACACACATGCACACACATACAAATACACACACCCATACACACAAACACACTCATATATATACAGTACATAAATAAAACATAATAACCTTAAAAATAAGATGGTGAGGGCTGGAGAGGTTAGGAGCACATACTGCTCTTATAGAGAACTTGGATTTGATTCCCAGCACCCATAAACAGCTCACAACCATCTGTAACTTTAGCCCCACAGGGTCTAAAGCCCCTTTTTGGCCCCTGGGCTCTGCATCCTGCATGTATTGGCACACAGATGTAGGTGCCTTTTCTTTCCAGGATGGAGACTTCTTATCAATTATGAAAGCCCAGCCTACAGCTCAGGCTTGCTCCTACTTAACTGTTCCAGTTTATATTAACCCATGTTTCTTATCTACCCTCTGCCACATGGCAGTACCTTCTTTCAACATGGCACATTAATTTTGCTTCTCTCTGCACCTCTCAAGACCCCTTCACCTCCACTCTTCTTCCCAGCATTCTCTGTGCTTGAAAATACTGCCTGGCCATTAGCCAATCAGCTTTTTATTAACAACAAGAGCACCACATATTTAGAGTGTGCAAAGATTGTTCCACAGCACACAGACATACATGAAGGCAAAACATTGATACACATAAAATAGATACAAAATTTTTATTTTTCAAGATGTATTTATGTGTATGAGTGTTTTGCTGTATGTATGTCTGCACCACATGCATGGCTGTTGCCTGCAAGAGTCAGAAGAGGCCATTGAATTCCTGGTGCTACAAACTTTTGTGTGGGTGCTGGGAATCAAACCTGGGTCCTCTGCAAGTGTTCTTGACTGCTGAGCCAATTCTCCACCTTCAGTATAAATCCTTTTTTAAAAAAGATAGAGACATTGAGGAAGTTACATAACTTCTGGCCGCTGTGTGGCCATGCATGAATGTGTACATCTGACACACCCATACACACAACCATGCATATGCATGCACAAAAATAAAAAACAAAAGGAGTCAAGTGCCTAGAAACAATGAGATTTTTATATAAAAATCAATATGTTGAAGAAGCATTTCCACAAAGTCACCATTGGCTGCTGGGCGACTCCTTGCGATTGAAACTGATTAGCTACAGGAAAAAAAAATTAGATATACCTAATACTTCATCTCAGAATAACCTCATCTGCATGATAAATGAAGTTTAAAAAAAACACCAGAGAACAGATACAGGTATTTATTAGCTCTTGAGAATACTAATTTTAGAGGACCAAAAAAAAAGTCTATAGAATGCATAAATCTTTGCTTTAGGAGCCACAAGTGTATTAAATGCTCAGGGAGGTGTTGGTTTTAATATTATTTTTCAGTAAGAATTAAGAGTCTAAAGTCAGGTGGGCCTAGATACTAAAGCCCCATTGTCCAATGACAGTTGGCTCATCTGCCACTGCAGCCACAGTCTTAGAGTTAGAGTAATGTTCAAGGCGATCTCATCTCTGCTCTCTTCCACTAGAGGCAGAGGCTGAGGCCGAAGGACCCACCCGTTCTTTACCTTCTCAGTTTCTGCTCTGTTTTCATCTCACTTTCTACAGGCCAAGGTCAAGAACTGTGTCAACTCAGCTGAAATAGGTTGTTTTTTTTTAAATCAGTGTTTTTTGCAGTGCTGGGATGGAGGGCGAGGCCAGCTGTCCCCCTAATGCTCACCATCAGTGTAACTGGAGTCGAAGTTACCTAGGAGACACATCTCTATGATGATGCTTGCAGAGAGATTAACTGAGGTTGGAGACTTTCCCCCAACATGGGTGGCTTCTGTCATGGCTGAGTATAAGCGGGGAATGGAGCCTGGGGGGAGGACTGTTGTGTAACCATGAACCTGAGTTTGGATTCCCTGAACTCATAGTCAGTCAGATGCAGGAGTCTGTGGCTGCAATCCTAGCCCCTCATGGTAAGACAGGAGAACTTCTGAGAGCTCCTGGACCACCTAACCTTGGACACACACCATGGATGGCAGGACATCTGGGGTTGTTTTCTAACTGTCATACAGTCCATGGCCCATGCATATTCCCACTCATGCACACTCATGCGAGTGCCTGCACACCGTGAGCATACACACACACACACACACAGAGGAGAAGGTGCTCAGGAGAAGGTGTTTGTGGGAGCAAGAAGATGTTAAGGGATAGTAGGGAGAATGACCAAAGCACATTGTAGACATACATAAAATTGGAAATAATTATTTAAAAGCAGAATATAAAATTATGTAAAGAAAAATTAGAGGGAGAAAAGTTTACTGTGGTGGTTGGAGGTTCTGTGCACAGGAGAGGGAGGTGCTGTGAACGGGAGTGTGATAGGGATAGGGATGGACTCCAGAGGAACCTGGGAAGAAGGTAGGGCATGAGGAGCAGGGAACGCCTCGGGAGCAGGTCTTGGGTGTGTTGGTGGTGATGGGGCATGGGAGAGGAACAGACTTGGAAAGAGGCCATGAGCTCCCATTCCCCTGTAGTTCTTCTGGTGGCTGGAGCTCTAATCAAGGCCTCCCCGGGACTTTGCTGCTTTGGGGCAGGCACCCCACCAAGCCCAGCTGTTTTAAAAACAGGGTTTCCAGGGCTCAACCCAGACCCTTGTGTTTGTCCAGTGAGCACTTCCTGACTGAGCATTTTCCCTGACCCTGAAGATTTACGTCCTTAATAGCATTTGCCACTCTCTGAAGCACTTTAATTAATTAAATAATTAATTAATTAATTTCCTCACTTAATAGGTTTCATATTCAGTGTGAGTCTCATGAGCAAAGGGGGCTTTGTTGAGGAGAGAGAGCAATGTCCAGCATGTGACAGTTGTTCTCTACACAACACAGGACGAATGTGCTCAGCAGATGTCATGAGAGGTGAGTGGCACTGAGGTGGTGGGAGGCTCTATGGTCCCCAAGTGTCCGTGCCTGACCTTATGGTGGCCTTCATATTTGGGCTGTTGCCTGGCACTCTGGGCTCCTCACCACTGCACAGTTTATGGACTCAGCCTTGGAGTCCCAGAGGGCTGTGCTCTTCTGTTTAATATTCAACTTAAACTTTACACACCCTGTTCAAATATTTCAGCACCTCCTTATCTATTCTGAGTCTCACCAAAAATAAAAATATTTTGGTTCCACAAATAAAAGCAAATATTTGACAGAACTTGGCATTTTTTCAGCATGTTAATTCTCTGTTTGCTGGGTAAACACTGCTGCCCAGATGAGCGACCTCTTGCCAGGGATTCCAAGCTGAGTCCATGGGTGTAGGCAAACCCCGCCCAGTGGGGTGAGCTGGAGAAAGGTGCAGAAGCCCTAGCTGACTCTGCCTGGGCTCTGAGTGGAGAGGCTGGCTGTCAGGTCACCCTCCCTGGAGACCTGAGTCCCTCAGCACCCACACTGGTGCAGATTTGGTGTGTGTGGCTGTCTGCATGCATCTGGCAATCCAATGGTCTGAGGAAAGGTCAGTCCAGCTGCTCGTGGCTGTGTGACCCTAAATCAGGTGCAGCATCTCTCTGTGTCTCCAGCGCAACAGAGCCCAGCTAGTAGAGATGGCAAGTAGCACTCATGCCTCTCAGGCACCTGCCCACTCCAGGAGGGTAGTGGCAAACATCTTGGCTGGCCTAGGAGGAGGAAGAATGGGCTCATGCATAGGTCTATAAGAAGAGCATACTCTCTTCTAAATCATGATCTGGGAAGCCCTGAGCACTTGGGGAGAGGCCTGTTTGAGCTGACAGAGGGGCAGATGGGTCAGGCTGAGGACAAGGATCTGAGCTGAGCCTTTCTCTGTACCACTTCCTCCACAGCTTTCCATCTGAAACCATACAGGACTATAAAAGCCAGAAAGCATGGAGACATACCCACCATCCCACAGGGAAGGCGGTGTTGATGGGTTAGTTTCCTGTACATGGGAAAAGGATACAGGGGAAAGGCCCGAAGTCTGTACACTGGGCAAAAAGGTGCCATCTCCCAGTCTCTGGAGTGTCCCATGGTTTTGCAACTAATGTACCAGTCCCTGGGCAGGTCACTACATGGTCTGGTAGTGAGCCTCTCCCATGGCATTGGGACAAGGGACTCTCGGTGACTCTTATTTGCACAAGAAGAAGTCAAGGCCTAGAGAGTGCCACAACCAGATGCTGGGCTAAAAAGTAGCCAGGCTGAAATCTGAAGCAATTAGTTCTGAGTCAGAGCACACTCCTGCACACCAGAAGCCTCAGCACACACAGGAATCTACAGAACTCACCTCTCAGGAGAGAAGGTGGAGCCGAAGGGTGAGGTAGGCTGTCAGAGAAATTTCTAGAAGCATCCCATGTAGCCAGCCCCCATGCTGGCCTTCAGCTTTCAGTGAGTCCCGCTCAGTAGAGTGACCCAGCCTCACTGGGATCTGGTGCACTGGACGGCCAGACCAGATAAACAAAGGGGGTCATGCCCCAGACTTGGAGAACTGTACCTTGATTCAGACAGGAAGTGACCCTCAAAGCACTCATGATTCCCTCCTACATGCTAATCTAGTAACTTCAAATTCCCCACAAGAAGCAACTTACGAGAGGCTTCTTTTAGCTTACAGTTTGAGGGGACAGTCCAAGGCGGTGGGAGAGATGTGGTGGCATTCAGTCAGGAATCAGTGTTCACACTGATCTCTTGTCTTTCTTCAGTCAAGGGCTCTGCCTCATGAGTCTTTCCACCTCAGTCTAGAAGCTTCCAGAAGTTGTCTCCTGGACAACTCTATTTACACCTGGTATTCTCCTCCTCCAAGGTCACTTTCTCTCCTTGTGTGGATCTGAAAGATTCTGACCAAGTTCTGTCAGCCCACAGGGATGGACCAAAATTAATGATGGGAATGGGAGGTTGGAGGTAAGACTATTGCCTCAGGAGAGACTCAGCAGTTCATGGCAAAAGAGTTGGTGATGTGTTGCATCAGCAGCAGAAATCTTGAGGAAGAATATCTGAGCATGTGCCCAGTGAGGGTCCAAAAGACACTGCATACATTAACTGAGGGGGAAAATATCACACATTTCATAAAACTGATGACGCACTAGAATGTGAAACATTGTGGAGAGTTGGAATGTTGTAGGTTCAAAGTCAAATTACAGTTACTACTATCTTAACTTACTAAATAGCCATGTATTTCCCACTCCTGTGTGTCACCTGACATCCTCATGAATATTATTATTAAATCCTTTTGGCATATAGTCAGACCCCTAGGTTCTATGAACCCAAAGGCTAGTAATCATCAAATACTCACCTGTTATCATCTGAGGCATCTTGAGGCTGAGACCCCTTACCTGAGGTTCCTGGCCATGCACCTGAAATCATCTAATCAGATTTACAAGGTAGGTAGTAAAGAATACAGTTAGATCAGCTGGCCCAGTAGGCTTTCTCAACCTTCCTAAATGCATCAATAGTTTGTGCGTAGATTTTGTTGAATTTTCAGAGGTAAAGAAAAGTATATCACCACATGTAGATATTAACATGTTCCCTTTCTGTTTGGTCTTTATAGTTATGCTGTTTTTCTTATTTAATTGTGTGGTCTAAAACTTCCAGGACTTTGTTAAATAAAATTATACCAGAGGACTCTTGCATTATGTCGGATGCTGATATTTCACCATTAAGTAAAATATTTTCCAGAGAGTTCTGAAAGACTGCCCTTCTCTGTACATTTTGTTGTTGTTCTTTGTTAAAAAGTACTTCTTCCCATGAGTAAGTATTGCTATTACCTGCTTTTTGAAATTTTGATATTTACTGGATTTAGTTTTATTTGTGTGTGTGTGTGTGTGGTCAATCAGGGTTTCTCATTGACCCTGCCTCAAAAGATAAGGTGTTGACTGAGAGAAGAGAGTACCCAGTATGGACCTCTGTCCTCCATACTCTCATGTATACATGTAAACACATGTGAAAACATACACTCATAAATTTGCACAAACACAAGTGTGTTTTCGTCCTAATGTACACATGCCATAACATCAGTCATCTTCAGCACATTCCCATGTCTACATCCACAGTGTTCATATGGTGATACAGCTGTCACCACCCTCCATCTCTGACAGACACTTTTCCCTGTGAGACACCACCACTCTCTTTCCCCAGTCTCTGGAATCACCATTTACTTTCTGCTCCTGTGATTTTGACTTCTTTTGGTCCTTCTGCTAGGTGAATTGTGGCCTTTTGGTGGATGGCTTATTTCACTTAGCAAAATGTCCTCAAGGCACGTTCACTGTAGCATAGACCAGAATTGCCCTCCTTTCCAGGGCTGAGTATCATTCTATGATTTTCATGTTTGCTGTGGTTGGCTTATTCAGACATCCTTTGGTAAATATTTGGATTGCTTCTACCTCTTGATTATGGTAAAGAAAAAAAAATGATTCTATGAAGATAAGTATGCTGATATCTCCTCCACTTCCCATTCTTTTGGATTTTATCCAGAAGTGGATTTCTTGATAATATGATTATCTCACCTTTAATTTTTTGAAGTGCCTTATACAATAATCTCACTTACCTCCTTAAACGATTAGAAAATGACATTTTCTTCTTTTTAAAAAATGTTTCTAGATGTATTTCATGTGCATGCATGTTTTGCCTTCATGTATGCATGTGCACAGAGGTGTTCCTGGTGTCTTTGTAGGTCAGAACTCCTAAGGCTGGAGTTACAGATGGCTCTGGCTACCATGTGGGTTCTGGGGACTGAATTCAGGTCCTCTGAAAAGCCACCAGTACTCTTGGCCTCTGAGCCATCTTTCCAGCCTCTTTTTTCTTCTTTTCAATACTAGCCATCATAATGGGTGCAGGGTAGTATCCCTTTGTGGTTTTGATTCATATCTCCCTAATAATAGGCTAATTGTGTGGCTTTTGGCATGTGGTTAATATTTTGGTTCTGTTCTTGGAAGTGTTCTCCTTGAATGCTTTCTCTCTTATTCTATTTCCTCTCCCCTCCTGTTTCAAAAAGCAGAATCTCACCTATTCCTAGGCCCATCCTTTACCAAGAGTACATGCTCATTTATGAAACTCCTCATTCAGCAAGTCTAAGCCCTGCCTCTTGTCTTTCCTGTGCAGTGTGAGCATCCCTGCCCTGTTTATGTGCAGTGTGAGCATCCCTGCCCTGTTTATGTGCAGTGTGAACATCCCTGCCCTGTTCCTGTGCAGTGTGAGCATCCCTGCCCTGTTTATGTGCAGTGTGAACATCCCTGCCCTGTTCCTGTACAGTGTGAGCATCCCTGCCCTGTTCCTGTGCAGTGTGAGCATCCCTGCCCTGTTCCTGTGCAGTGTGAGCATCC
>PVIH01024705.1:0-22218 GCA_004025045.1 Sigmodon hispidus | reverse complement strand
AAATACAAACAACATAACAAAATTAACCTTAAGTTTATATCAATGAATCAAAATCCACTTATCTTTTCTAATCATTCCTATATCATATCCTCCTCCATTTTTTTTTAAGAAATTGACTATGACCATTAACCATTTATAATGAAAACAAGCATTAATAAGTAATATTTTTGGGAATTTGGACGAAGTTCTTTCTTTTACTGCTTCCTGCTGTCAAAGGACGATGACCATCTGATGGGGTTTTGAAGCTGGATCATCTCAACTGGCTTCTTGGAAGCTGAGAATGTTCATTCAGGTGACCTTGGCAAATGGAACCACATTTGCCTAGAACCAATCCACAGGTTTTGATCTTCTGTGGAGAAAAAAGCAGAAACTCTTTTCCCAAGTAACATATTCTTATAAACAGATTTTAAAGTCAAGACATCTTTAAAGTATATGTATTTAGCAGCCCCAGCAATCAACCATGTTTCTGCAGTCAGCTCATTTAAAGTCAAAAAATCAAAAGAAAACAAAACAAACATAATCCAGACTCTCTGTTTATTTGCCATCTTTACATGGCTTTTTAAAAAAATCTTTATTTCTATTTCTCTTAAAGGGTTTTCTTCACCCTTTTTTTTCTTTTTTTTTTCTCTCTCTCTGAAGCCTATGCGTATTTTACATACATTGTACCTCGTTTAGAGGTTTTGAGAGTCTAAATCTATTTTATTGAGAATCCTTACTCATTTTCTAACCCAAAGAGCTTTAAAATGTCTGTATGACTTTAATTGCTGACTCCGCCCCTCTTGGCAGCTTTTCAATATGGCAGAGGAGCCTGCTGCTGGTCTGCTGCTGTCAGCAAAGAGCGGGCTCAGGGAATGCTGCTATGAGAAAAACCTTTTTAAACTGTTTCCTTTCTGTTAGTATAAACAGAAACCTTAAATCAATCACACTTGTGCCAATCCTGTCGTAAAACGTATGAGTTTAAGCTGTGTGCCGCGGACGCGCCATTTTTAAATTCCTGCCTGAACACCACGCTGTCTCTGTACCATAAATCAATTCAAATATGCAATTCAAAAAACTGTTTTAAACTTTCTCAGGCTTTATGCGGGTGTTCGTGCCCAACGTTGGGAAGCCATCTGTTGTAGTATGTTTTTCCCGGCCTGTTTGGGTCCGGAGATTTGTGACCTGGCACACGTGTGGCGCCAGTTTGGAACCTGGTTCGCGCACCCGCAGCTTTTGTCCCCCAAAAGAAATGAATCACACGCTTATATACTTTACACTGCTTGGCCCATATCTTAAGCACATTATTAGCTAGCTCTTTCTTCTTAAATCAACCCATTTCCATGAATCTACCCACCACGTGGCTCACAGCCCGTGGCTCACCTGAATTCCTACATGCTTCTTCTTCGGGGGACGGATGGTGACTAGTAAACTCCACCCCTTCTTCCTACCTGGCTGCCTCTGATTCTCCACCCACTTCTACGGTGACCTGCATGGGTCCAAACAGTTATTTATTTATATTGTACAGAGAACATTCCACCACAGATGTACTCACTCATTAGTGCACTCTAAATAATAAAAAAAAAGAGTTAAACATGTTCAAGCTGCAAACCTCAAACACTGAACAGCTTAGGATGTGAAACACCTTGGACCAGCACCTTGGATACCACTCCTTCCAGAGGAACCTGACCCAGTCTTTATGTTGGGGTGAGGAAAGTGGATATGCCAGGCGTGGATACTGAACTAAGCAATATTGGGACCTTGGACCTCCTGCTCTTGCTGGGGAGGAGATAAAAAAGATGTGGATAAGAGAGAGTGACTGGAATGGATGGGAGCTAGAAGGGAGCTTGAACAAGGAAATGCATGGATAAAAACTATAACTTTATTCATAATAAAAAAGAGCTAAATCAGTAAAGAAGGTAGACCACTAAATAGTATAGTTAATAGAACTAGAGATATACTACTTTTGAATAAAATATTGCAGCAAACTGTGTGGGTCCTGTTGTTATGATTTTCTAATGGCACATCTGGATTTAACAGTTAACTCTTTTCCTTTGTAATTTATGTGTGTCTTTAACGTTCTGTACTCGGTAAACTACTTTTAGTAGTAATAAAGTGAGAATTATTCAGACCAATTACTGGGTAGACCATAATAATTTTTTATTTAACATTATTTTTTTTCCTTAAGAATGACTGATCCCTATAGAAATTATTAAGCATTATCTGTTCTTAATCTTGAAGCAAGTGTGGAACAAGGTCCTGCAACACAACCTACTCTCCAGTTCTAGCACACCAAACACACAACACTGAAAAACAATTAGCTTCTCTGCTGTTGATGTTGAAGATATAGCCTTGAATTTTACACTCATATTCTTGAATCCTCAAGCAATACATCTGAGTGGTCAGTGACACCATAGTAGTGAATTCAGTTTCTATACATGGGCTGGACTATTGATAAAGGTAGAATGACTGCCTGGCATCCCAAGACCCTATTTCTACTTCCAGCTTCTATATGCAGGTACTTACATCGAAGGGGAAATACTGTGTTTTATAAATTTCTATTATCTTTACCTGGGCTGTTAAAATAACCTGCTTTTAACTTTCAGACTTATGTAGTTATTTCAAAAGACAGAATAACCTTCTTTATATCCTAGAGGTTAATTAACCTCAGTCTTCCAAACTCTGCAGGTCTTTCTCTTGTTCTTTGATTCTTTTTTTCTTTATTTTTTTCCCTAAAGTAAAAGCACAAAAGGAGGTAATGACAAAAAAACATCGAGTGTGTCCCTCCTCTGATGATAACTAACAAGAATTGTGCTTACCATGTCAAGTAACCCAGGTCTCTGTTCCAGCCTATGACAAAGTTTAAACTTGGTCCTCTTACCAACTGTAGTTCTTTAACATATGCTAAAATGGATATTGGTGGAAATGTTTCTTCACAACTTTAATGTATTTGTCCATGAATCCAATATTTTCATTACTATAGATATTTGCATATCATGTAGGTATATCTTTTCTTTTATAGCTGATTCCATTGTCTGTATCTCCAAAATATTCATAAAGAAATAAATTTTATTTTTATTTATGCTTTGGTCAGATTCATTTTTCCTCTGTAAATCAGAATCAATTCATAAGACATAAAAATGTACTGTCACTTTCAATATTCTGTACGGTATATTTAGAAATAAACTCTTATGGTCTCCCTTGGCTATGAGATTTACCAGATATAAAACTATGCATTGACAATGTGATTATACAGAAAGAAGGGACAGTCTCAAACATCCTTTCTACTTCATGGAGTCTTGCCTCCAGGCGACAAGTGCAATAAGAATAACTACAGGATCAATCACTTTGAAGGAAGCTAAGTGCAGAGCAAAGAAAAGATGGTATCAATTCTCATGTGACTATTGACAAGTTAAACGATGAGACTACCAGTTCAGAACTGAGGCGTCTGACAAGAACATGTCATTTCTCTCCATTCTGTTTACAGCAACTAAGAAATACTTTTAATTTATAGACAAAAGAAAATAACTTAGCCAGGAAAACTGGCTTCACAGCTGGCTGACAGGTTCATGCAACAAGAAATCGGTCAACTTTCAAAGATTACAGAAAGTATATTTCACACAGTGCCAAAAAATAATAAAGTTGCTGAGCCAACTGAGAGTTAAAAAAGAGCTCGGGCAAATTACAGCCCAGCTTGGAAAAATATGAAACAGATTAAGCCCTCACTCCCTCCCTCAATCTAAACAAATAACAGAGCCTAACACGTGGGCTTAATTTATCAAATTATCCTTTTCATACCTCTTTTCTTATAACATCATGTAGTCAGTCTACTTTAAGGAGCCTGTGGCCTTTGCCATCTGGTTTTTGTTTTTGTCTACAGTCTGTCAAGGCAGCTCACCCTTATCTTACAGTTTCACTATAAAAAAAGGGGTGGTTGGTGTTTGTCTAGAATATTATGACTACAGTGTAGGATGTGTCTCCTACTAGTTTGTGTGCAGGAGAAAATCCATTTTCTCTCTTCCTGCAAAGTGGAGAGGAAGATTTGCTGCTTACAATGTTTAATATGTTTCCTGTAAATGGAGGAAATGCTTGTTTGAAGTTCTGCAGCTAAACACCTTGATGTTCACAGGGATAAGACAAACTACTTGATGAAAGAAATCATATTCAGAAAAGATTGCTAAGGGAGGAAGGCAGCCTATTTATTTACACAAACATCAAAGAACCTTGTGGAATTCAAACTACTTCTTATTCCCTTAGTGATTTGTAGAAAATAATCTACATGGCTGGAAGAGAAAAGTAGTGTCCTTATTGGCTTACTTTTGACTTTTATTTTTTAAAAGATTCTCAGTATATTAAAATTGTATGCTGACAGATATTTTTGTGGAAACAATTTATATCTTATATTTTGTTAATTAATATATTTTAATGAAAAATTTAAAAATCACTAATATTTTGGCTATTTTTAAAGGAAAACAATCAACAATTTGACTTATGTTAACACAATGAAAGCCACATTTAACAAATAAGTTCTAGCCATGATTAAAGGACTTCAAAATCAAAGCCATCAGGGTATTTATTGTACAGATGCCAGGGTAATTTACTACAACAAACAGAATCCTTTCAAGTACCCAAGACCACAATGACCTGCTACCTAATACAATATCTTTCTCATCATGAAAAATAATGTATATTTCTGTAAATGAAAAACTTAAGAGTGATGTTTCTAGTGAAGGAAAACCACACATTCTGACATCATTACCTTTCTCTTTCTTTCATGTAATGTACCTCCTTTTTCTCCTACCAAGGTTGGCTGAACTTTCAAGAATAGAGAGGGAGTTAAAAAGGCAATCAACTTCAAAACTCATTTTGGCACAGCACAGCAAACTGCATCCAATTAAAACATTAAACAGTATGCTAATAATTATGTTTCCCATAGTGCCTTTTCATCAAGGATTTCAAAGTCAAATTTACAATTCCTCAATTATGCTTTAGACATTTATAATTCTGATTGCTGGCAAGCTTCTACCTTTCCACTGAACTCACATATATTTTCAACTGGATTTGATAAAGGACAATCCTTTTGCCTCCTAATGTGTTGGCCATTGTCCCTTAGTCATCTTTGGTGTTTGGTCAGCAAGCAGAGGTGACAGATCTGAATACTCTGTAAGCAGAAGCTGGCCAATTCTACAATGTTAAAATTTTGAATTATAGGCTTTTAGAAATGAATGAATTTTTATGAGTTGAAGTTGCAAGTGATTATCTTTAAGTGCAATAAAATTCTGCTAACATAAGCAAAAGTTGATTATCAAGGAGACTTCAATGCTTTTAAAATGCTTATAAGTAACTATAACTCCAAATGCAGGACTACTTGGGCACACAATTAATCTCACTAGAATCTGGGAAGCTGACTCAGTGGCACTATGAGTCTCCAGTAAACAAGTCTAGGTGCATAGAAAAAGCTTGTCAAATGACAACAACAAAGCACCACAATCAAGCAAGACAACATTTGAGCATGAATGAGAGATACTCACAAGTTCCCATATCTCTCTAATAAATATTGACAGTTGATTCAAGGTTTTGGAAATGACTCAGCTGTTAAAGATTGAGGCTTACAACCAAAAGGATAATCAATGCCCTCTGGTAGAGGAAGAATCAATTTTCTTATATGATGTGAGTTATCATATGCTGCCCACTATGCAGTGTATGACTACTCCTATGCACTCATGGATTACATTAACTGGACAAAATATATCATAAAAAGATAAGAGGAGGAAGAGCAGGAGAGGGGGAAGATAAAGGGAGAATGCTTCAGAGAGAATGAATGAATGAACTTGGAAGGAGGTCACAGAGGAATATGGAAGAAATTAAAAGCATGGGAGTTTATGGGTGGCTATTACCAAAGTATATTGTATACATGTAGTAAATTCTCCAAGAATATATAACTAAAATAAAAATATAAATTCACAAATGCAAGTAAAATAGCTAACTACATTATGTAGATGATATTTATCTGGCCTACGTTAGTATTGGCTAAGACTACAGTAATTTCTTAACAGTTGGAACTAACAATAACAAATATCCCTACTGTTTGTCTATAACAGGATTATTTGTTCTCTTTAGTTTTAATAAGCTTTTCCTGGTCTTAACTAAGTTTATATTTTCCTAGTTTAAAAAGCATTAAATATATTGTTACATATGCATATATATGTGTATATATTTAAATATGTTCTTTCTTCCCTTAGAATTACAATATTTGTTTATATTACTATTTATTCTTGATACTTACTTGTTAAATATTCTGAGATAACCCTTTCTGTTTCTTAATTTTTTTTACATGATACCTAGCCAGAACCTTGTGTTTGTTTGGCAACGGCTTGACCACTGAGCTAATTCAGACTCCCTTAACAGAACCTTAAAACACTAGGTGTAAAACCTCATAAAGAACTCACATTAACTTTAAACCTATTATCAACTGACCACATATCAATTAATAATCAGATAAATGCCTGAATATTTTTACTCTTACTGAGGAGAAATCTTATTAGCCTTAAAGTATTAAAAAAAATATAGCTCAAAACTTTTCATTAAGTGTAAATTCCTGATAGCTCATTAATCCAAACTATAATATATTTTATTGAGGATCTATATATCACAAAGGGTTATGTCAGCAAATGTTAATGTAATAACTTGAATTAGTCTTCCATTCAGTCTTATATTTATGTATTTTATGCCCATACAGGGAACACATATCAGAAATTTTCAAATAAATGGTTCCTGAATAAAAACATCAAAAGATAAAAAAAAAAAAAAATCAGCTTCACTTAGAAAATGAAGACAAAACATTTCAAGGAGATTTGTAATTCTTAGAGATCTACAAGTTTACTAGGATGGGGAGCTGTAACTACATATGCTGTGACTGACTGTTCCTTATTGATTAGTGTGCTCTGTTCGTGAGTGACACTCCCCCAGCCTGAATTTCTGGACTGCATTGTACTGTCCCCCTGTGCAACTGTGTTACAATTTTCTATTTACTTCTAATGTTTCTCAAAGGGAACCCCATTTAACGATATAGCATTTATAAATCCCTCTGAATAAAGAAATAGTTTAAATGCAAAGTATTTCTGAACATTTCCCCCCTTCTTCTCTCTCCCAGTGTGTCCATAAATTAAATGAGGCTGACTGTGATCTTTTAGTAGCAAACTTTCCCATATACCACATTAATTGACACTTTGGACCTGACTACATTACCTCCCAGAGTAACTGTGCTCCTCATGCAGATTCTAAGTGGCAGATTTCTAAATGACATTATGGTGCCCAAGCCATCAGCTCTCCCTCCATTGAGCTTAGTCGGAGACATTTACAAACTGAAAAGCTTCCCTAAACTTGCACTTAGTCTCACACCAGCAGTGTAGACTAAATCCCAAACATCTTAGCTAACACATGGGCAAGGATCGGGTTGTTACTGGATGGAGTAATCAAGGTAATTAGAATATATGTGTGTATATATATATATATATATATATATATATATATATATATATATATACACACACACACACACATAAAATTGTGTCCCCTTGCTTTCGTTGATCACTAAATACTTTCTCTTTCCACCAGTACACACAGTATCCACACAGTGAAATTTGTAGGCTATCTTCTTTTCACTCAAGTCCTATTCTTTTTTTTTTTTTTTTTTTTTTTTTTTTTTTTTTTTTTTTTTTTTTTTTTTTTTTTTTTTTTTTTTTTTTAGGCTTGAGAACCTCATGCATTAGCACTGAATCTTCAGCATACCTACACTGCCTTTGTTTCTTTGTTTCCTCCCATTCTCCTATCACTCTCTATTGCTATGCTTCACATAGGCTTTTACTGTGATCAGATATTTTGGTACTGCTGTGATAACATCTCTTATTAACTGAAACTGTCCAAATTTAATACTTCTTTCCTTAACATTTTATTTTATTTAATCTCCATTGCCTATAAATCATTTTAGATAATAAACTAGCTTTAATTGGACTGTCATATTTTCCTATGTTACTCAAACTATTAGTAATTAAAGCTCCCTTACTATTTTGAGATATTTTCCGTGCTTTGCTCAGTGACATGTCATCTATACAACAATTACTACACAATGTCTTCTTTAGCCTCATCATTCATATTTATGCATTTTTTAATTATTGATGTAGAATTTGCAAATAGCATAAGGTACAGCTTAAATAAAAAGTTCAGTGAATTTCAACAAGTATATATATATATATGTGTGTTTATATATATATACTTATATGTATATACATATATACATACATTTTGGAAAATAGTAACCCTAAACAAGGCATGGTATATTTTCCATTAAATTTCTCAATCCGTATACCCTCATGGTATTATTTATTATGTGAAGTTTGATTTTTATTATCATAGATTTTTTTCTAATCAACAACTTCATGAAAATGAGAGTATGCAAAATATTTTTTTGCATTTGGGTTTTGTAAAATTGTGTTAGAATTTTAGACAAGGTTTGCATCTTTGAAATTTTCCTCTATCTTAGTTTTGTGGGAAATTTCATAATGATTCTAGTTTGCATTTAGTCTATTAGTTTTCCTGCATCAATTGAAGTAACTACATGACCACCTTTATTATCCCTTTATATTTTATTTCTTCTCTTCTTTTTCATATTACAGCAAAATTACATCCTTTCATTCTACACTTTGCTCCCTCCAAAGTGGCTCTTACATGGCTACATTCTCTTTTTCAAATTCATAGTCTCTTTTTCATTAATTGTTTTTATTCAAATATCTTTATATCCATATACATATATCTTTCTAAATGTAGGCTGCTCAGTCTTAATAATGTTACATGTGTGCATGATTTTAAGGGCTGACCATTACTGAATGATCAGTAGACATGCTCTTCTCTGGAGAAAACCACTTTCACTGTCAGCATCTTTACTTGTCTTCCTTTTTGCAGCCTTGAGGCATGTTGTCCACTTTTGCATACTATTATTATTGTCTTTGATCACCTCATATTGGCAGTCATATTGGTGTAGTTTCTGACATTTCTAAGAGATACAACTGTTTACAATATTAAAAACATCACAAAACTGCTGAGCAGTGGTGGCACTCACCTTTAATCCCAGCACTGGAGAGGCATAGGCAGTGGACCTCCATGTGTTTCAGGCCAACCAGGTTTACAGAAAGTCTCCACAGCTACACAGAGCAACCCAATCTCAGAAAGAAAAAAAAAACAAATAAACCAAAAACAAACAAACAAACAAACTTAAAACATAATAAAACAAACAAAACATTGTACTTTTGAAATAAGCCCAATTTGTCTTATTATATTTTTAAAACATTGCTGTGTTTGATAAAAGTTTTTGTTTTTTCCTAAATTTTAATGAATATTTATAGTTTTTAATATTCTATTGTTTACAGTTTTATGTTTATTTTTTTTGTTGCACTCACACATGCATGAGGAGATTAAAGTAAAATGGACGTTGGTTCTCCTGGCACCTTGAAGGTCTCAGAGACTTAACTGAGTCCTTGAGAATTGATATCAAGTGTCTATAACTTCTGAAGCAGCCCCCAACACTAAAACATTCATTCTATATACTCTCTTTACTTAGCCTCACAAAATGAGGTCACTGTATGATATTGTGTGGTGCCTATTTCATTTACCTTAAGATTTGATAAAATCTTAAGTGCCATCAAATGTGCTCAGAGAGGTCTCTGAAGGAAGAATTTCCAAATATACTTGTTATTGTAGGGGAACAAGTCAATGAAAATTTTGTTAAAGTGATATGGGAGTGAGTTACTTTTGATAATTTTGGGATTTCAGGATGTTTTTCATGGTATCTATGTTGCTGAGCATGTTGACATTAATTGCTAACTACATTCTGTTCTGTTTTGGCTTTAAGATGTGGAACAATGTTTCTCTTCAGTTTAAAAGTTGTTTTATTTTTCTCTTTTTTAACCATTTAATAATATTTTCTTCAAAAGAAAAAATCTTTTCCCCTTTTGTTTGTTTGTTTTTAAACAGATTTTGTTCAAACTCCACTTTTTCTACCTTCCAGTTCAGAAATATAGACAAGTGATGTCAAGTCTTCTTCACTCTTCTTTAGATCTTTCTAAATACTAGGGTTGAAGCTCTATTACGAAGTGCATATAACTAGGCTTGTCATGCTTTTTATGAATTGGAATATCAGACATTTCTTACTATATAGAACATTTCTTTGTTTAATTTTAACATCTGCCTTTCTTCTTTCTCTAACTTTTCACATGGTATTATTTTGGTTTCATTTATCTTTCTATGTTTTTGTTGTGGAATAGTATTTTAGGATGTGTTACATTTGTTTAAGTTGTGGAACATTTAGCTTAATGATGCAAAGATGTGTCACATTCTTTTATGTTGCATTTGTTTAACTCTGTGAGTCTTTGTTACTTTGCCTGTCTAAAACACCTGATGGTCTAATAAAGAGCTGAATGTTTAATAACAAGGCAGGGGAAAAGATCGGCAGGGCTGGCAGGCAGAGACAATCTATAGAAGGGGAAATCTGGAATAAAAAAAAAAGAGCAAGGAGGGATAAGCAAAAGAACAAGGAGAGAAGGATGCTAGGGACTAGCCACCCAACCACTTAGTCAGCCATGGAGTAAGAATATGTTATACCAAAGTAAGGAAAAGGGGAAGCCCAAAGACAAAAGGTAGATGGGATGATTTTAAGTTAAGAAAAGCTGGCAAGAAACAAGCCAAGCTAAGGCCAGGTATTTAAAAGTAAAAATAAATCTTCTTAAGAGATTTATTTGGGACTTAGATGGCAGGCCTCCCAAATGTGAAAAGAGTAAAAACAAACAACATATTTTACCAATTTATTGTATGATAAAAATTTTTCATACAACAAAATTGGTCTCTGACTTTGTAAAAATATTTAATTCTGTAACATTTGATGGAATTACAAATGTAAAATTTATTGTAATATTTAAATTATTTTCACATATTTTCTATAAGTATCTTTATCTTGTGTTTTCCTGTGTTTGAACTTAATGTGTAATATTGTTAGTTTCTTTTTGTTAAGTTCTTGGTTTATAGCAGTTCTGTGGTAGCATCAGATAACACTGTTACAGGTGCTGAGGTAAGAACCTTAGTTAAGAATGCATCTCTGCTTTGAAAGTTTTTCTTTCCTCGCATTGTGCTAGCTATATTTGTATATCTTGTCCAAAAACTGCATTGGTTTTGCTCAAAAATTGATCTTTTCTGAAAAAAAGAAAGTTGTATTTTGCAGTTCATGAACTCTATTTCTTATTTTAGCTATGTCTTAAAATTGATTGTTTTCAATCTCAATTTATCAAAATTAATAATCAGCAGTTGTTTAAGTACTCAATTATCATTTTGATTGTAATGTTTTTATACTTATTTTCCTTTTAAGATGAATATTTTACCTGTAATTAAGAACACATTTGTTTTGTATAGTAATATTGTCTGCTTTCACAATTGTGGAGTAATTTATTCCCTTTGTTTCATGCTACATTTCTTAATATCTAACTTGTCTGATGTTACTAGAGATATGTGGTATGATTCGGATCTGAAATGTCCCCTAGGTAGTCATGTTGAAGATTTGGTCCTCAATGCAGCACTGTTCGTAAGTAAGGCTTTAGGGAAAGAAATATTTATACCTGGGGGTTCTCATCTTATCATTGTATTGATTCAATGATTGATTCATTATTTTATGAGTTATTGAAAGGTAACAGATCTGAGACCTACTTGAACAAAAAGGGTCTTTGTGAGTGTGTTTCTTTGGGATTACTCTGACCTGTTCCCTTCTCTGTCCTTCCTGACAGTCATGCAGGGAGTAGCTTTGGCCTGTCATGGGCTCTCCACTATGATGTTTTATCCTGTGACAGGTTCAGAGACAATTATTCAAAGACCAAATCCTCTGAAATGTAAATTAAAATCTTTTTCCTTTAATTTGATTTTTTCAAGTTTTTATTAATTAGTGACAGAAAGATTACTTCCACAAATAACAGTATAATAGTTAATTATATGTGTAGAATTGGTTGGTCTAGGTGGTGCCTACTTCTTGGTTAAACATAATTGTGAATCTTTATGTATAGGCATTTCTATGTCAATGACAATTCAGTTGATGAACTCGGCCTGAGCCAGATTGCTTTCCAGTTGTTTTTTTTTTTTTTTTTTTTATTCCAAAAGAACAAAAAGAATGGTCTATCTATTTAAGAAGGCAATCTGCCACAGTCTTCCTTAGAATTACACATGCAACACCAGTCTTATCTGTCTTTACAACCTGAATAGCATACAGGTTCATCTAAGTCCTGCTTTAAATGTCTGACCTTGCAGCTCCTTTGAACAATCCTATGATATCATTGAAAAATGCTCAGATTATATCTAGAAAGATAAGAAAAGATACTTCTCAAGATAAATGGTGGATATGTATTCTTTATAAGATCCTGGTCATTGACTCCATTGCAGAAAAAAAAAATTGTGTTTTCCATATATTTGGATCACATTAGGAAATGTGATTTAATGAAGCCATTGGAATAAGAGGAAACAGGACATGTGTTTTTACTAGCTTAAAACTTTTTTTTCTTTATTTATTTTGTATTTATCAAGAAAAACAGTAAAGTGAATTTAAAATGCTGAAAAGTTAACAATAACTATAAAAAAGATAAAAATAATAAGCATGACTTATCAAGGGTGATAATGCAAATAAGATTGCTACACATATATTTACTTTGTGTACAGCTTTCCCTCTGAATTTTTTTTCCATCCTTGTATATCCTTATTCAAGATCCCTTTACCCTCCCACCATATCAGGTCATTTTTTCTTCTCCACAACTCCCCATCCCCTCCCTGGGCAGGCAGAAGACACTCCTATGGTCACACTGACCCAATAGTAGTTGAATCAGTTGCCACTCCTGGCAAATCCAGCTTTGCTGCCCCTCTCTCAAGAGTGAGTCAGGTATTTCTATAGTTGGAGTGGGATATGAAGGGTCACTCCAGGGTGTTTCTGATCTCAAGCTGTTCAGTGGTTGTGGTTTGCAGCTTGGGCATGCTTGGCATTTTTTCTTGTTTGTTTGTTTAGAGACCACTAATGAGTGAGTACATCCCCTGCTTACCTTTCTGAGTTTGTGATACCTCGCTCAGGAGGATATTCTCCAAATCCATCCATTTGCCTGCGAATTTTAGGATATTGTTTTTTCTTACTACTGAGAAGTATTCCATTGTGTATATGTACCACAGTTTGTTAATCCATTCTTTAGTAGAGGGACATCTAGGTTATTTCTAGTTCTTGCTATTACAAATAATGCTGCTATGAACATAGTTGAGCTAATACCTTTGGAGTGTGAATGTGCCTCTTTAGGGTATACATCCAGAAGTGGTATTGCAGGGTCCTTGGAGAGATTGATTCTCAATTTTCTGAGAAACTGCCACATTGCATTCCAAAGTGGCTGTACAAGCTTATACTCCCACCAACAATGGAGGAGTGTTCCCCTTGCTCCGCATCCTCTCCAACATAGGCTGTCATCTGTGTCGTTGATCTTAGCCAATCTAACAGGTGTTAGGTGGTATCTCGAAGTTGTTTTGATTTGCATTTTTCTGATGGCTAAAGATGATGAGCACTTTTTCAGGTGCCTTTCAGCCATTTGTAGTTCCTCTGCTGAGAATTCCCTTTTTAAATCTGAACCCCATTTTTTTGATTGGGTTATTCAAGGTTTTGGGCTCTAGATTCTTGAGCTCTTTATATATCTTAGAGATCAGTCCTCTATCACTTGTAGGGTTGGTAAAAATCTTTTTCCATTCTGTAGGCTATCGTTCTGTCCTATTCACAGTGTCCTTGGCTTTGCAGAAGCTTCCTAGCTTCTGGAGATCCCACTTATTGATTGTTGGTCTTAGTGCCTATGCACTGGTGTTATATTTAGAAAGTGGCCGCCTGTGCCAATTCATAGAAGTGTATTTCCCACTTTCTTTTCTATCAAGTTCAAAGTGGCTGGGTTTAAGTTGAGGTCTTTGATCCAATTGGATTTGAGTTTTGTGCAGGGTGACATCCTCGGATCTATTTGCATTTTTCTACACACTTCCATTCAGCTATGCCAACACCATTTGTTAAATATACTATCTTTTTTCCATTGAATGTTTTGGGCCTCTTTGTCAAAGATAGGTGTTTATACATTTTGGGATTAATGTTTGGATCCTCAATTCTATTCCATTGGTCCATAAGTCTGTTTTTATGCCAGTACCAGGCTGTTTTTGTTACTATAGCTCTATAGTATAGCTTGAAGTCAGGGATGGTGAGACCTCCTGAGGTTCTTTTGTTGAGCAAAATTGTTTTGGCAATCCTGGCTTTCCTGTTACTCCAAATGAAATTGAGTATTGTTCTTTCAAGGTCCAAAAAATATTGTGTTGGGATTTTGATGGAAAGTGCATTGAATCTGTAGATTGCCTTTGGTAGAATTGCCATTTTCACTCTGTTGATCCTACCAATCCAGGAACATGGGAGAACTTTCCGTTTTCTGATATCCTCTACAATTTCTTTCTTTAGTGATTTAAAATTTTTGTCAAATAAGTCTGTTACTTCTCTGATTATAGTTACTCCAAGGTATTTAATACTATTTGCAGCTATTATGAAGGGTAATGTTTCCCTTATTTCTTTTTCAGCTCTTCTATCTTTAGTGTATAGAAGGGCTACAGATTTTTTTTCAGTTAATCTTGTATCCTGCTACATTGCTGAAGGTGTTTATCAGATGCAGCAGTTCACTGGAAGAATTTTGTAGGTCACTTATGTATACAATCATATCATATGCAAATAAAGATAGCTTCACTTCTACTTTTCCAATTAGTATCCACTTAATCTCTTTTCATTCCCTTATTGCTTTAGATAAAACTTCGAGAACTATATTGAATAGTTGAGGCAAGAGAGGACAACCTTGTCTAGTTCCTGACTTTAGTGGGATTGCTTTGAGTTTTTCTCCTTTAAGTTTGATACTGGCTGTCGGCTTCTTGTAAATCGCCTTTATTATATTTAGGTATTCTCCCTGTATTCCTGATCTCTCCAGGGCTTTAATCATAAAGGTGTTTTGGATTTTGTCAAAGGCTTTTTCCACATCTAAGGATAAGATCATGTGGTTTTGTTCCTTTAGTTTGTTTATATGATGGATAACATTTACAGTTTTTCATATGTTAAACCAGCCCTGCATTTCTGGGATGAAACCTACTTGTTTGTGGTGGATGATATCTTTTATACATTGTTGTATACGGTTAGCCAAAATTTTGTTGAGAATTTTCACATCAATATTCATGAGGGAAATTGGTCATTAATTCTCATTCTTTGTTGTGTCTTTGAGTGACTTGGGTATAAGGATATGTGGCCTCATAAAAGGGATTTGGCAATATTCCTTCAGTTTCTACTGTGTGAAATAATTTGAGGAGTAAAGGTAGTAATTCTTCTTTGAATGTCTGGTACAATTCAGCACTGAAACCATCTGGACCAGGGCTTTTATTTTTGGGGAGGTTTTTAATGACAGCTTCAATTTCGTTAAGGGTTATAGGCCTGTTTAGGTAATTAATCTGATCCTCATTTAATTTTGGTAGATGGTACCTGTCCAGAAAGCTGTCCATTTCTTCTAGGTTTTCCATTTTTGTGGAATACAGATTTTCAAAATATGATCTGACAATTCTCTGTGTTTCCTGGGGGTCTGTTGTTATGTCACCCTTTTCACTTCTGATTTTGTTGATTTGAACACTCTCTCTCTTTTTTGGTTAGTTTTGTTAAGGGCTTATCTATCTTGTTAACTTTCTCAAAGAACCAACTCTTAAATTCATTGATTCTTTGTATTTTTCTTTTTGTTTCAATTGTATTGATTTCAGCTCTAAGTTTGATTATTTTCTGCCATCTATTCCTTCTAGGTGAGTTTGCTTCTAATTGTTCTAAAGCTTTCAGATGAGCTGTTAGGTCTCTAGTATGAGAATGCTCTAGGTTTTTCATATAGGCATCTAGCGCTATGAATTTACCTCTTAAGATTGCTTTCATTGTGTCACACAAGTTTGGATACATTGTGGATTCATTATCATTAAATTCTAGGAAGACTTTGATTTCTTTCTTAATTTCTTCCTTAACCCAGAGATTGTTCAGCAGAGTGATGTTTAGTTCCCAAGAGTTGGTAGGCTTTCTTTGAGTTTTGATGTTGTTGAACTCTAACTTTAGGCCCTGGTGGTCCGATATGTTACAATGGATTATTTCCATTTTTTTGTATCTGTTGATATTTATGACCTATTATATGGTCAATTTTGGAGAAAGTTCCATGAGGAGCTGAGAAATATGTATATTCCTTTGTGTTTGGGTGGAAGCTTCTGAAGATATCTATTAAATCCATTTGCCTCATAACCTTTTTTTAGACTCCATCTGGTTGATCTATCCAGGGTTGAAAGTGGGATATTGAAGTCTCCTACTATTAGGGTGTGAGAATTGATGTGGGATTTGAGCTTTAGCAGAGTTTCTTTTACATAAAGAGGTGCCCTTATATTAAAGGCATAAATATTTAGGATTAAAATCTCCTCTTGACCAATTTTTCCTGTGATGAACAAGTAGTGACCATCTCGGTCCCTTTTAATTGCTTTTATCTTAAAGTCTACTGTGTTAGATATTATGATTACAACCCTCACTTGTTTCTTAGGGCCATTTGACTGGAGAATCTTTTCCCAACCCTTTATTCTAAGCTTGTGTTTGTCTTTTTGGTTGAGGTGTGTTTCTTGTAGGCAACAGAAGGATGGCTTTTGTTGTTGTATCCATCTTGTTAGTGTGTGATGTTTAATAGGAGAGTTGAGACCACTGATATTAAGGGAAGTTAGTGACCTTTGATTCATATTTCCTGCCATTTTTGGTGGTAACTTGTTTGTATTTCCTTTCTCTAGGGTGTTCTTCTGTGGAATTATTGATTGTTTGTGATTTCAAGGGTGTATCTGGGGTCCTTATTTTGGAGTTTTCCCTCTAATACTCTCTGTAGTGCTGGATTGGTAGATAGATATTCTTTCAGTCTGACTTTGTCCTGAAATACCTTGTTTACACCATCTATGGTAATTGATAATTTTGCAGGATATAGTATTCTAGTTTGGCAGCCATGCTGTTTTAGTGTCTGTATAACTTCTGACCAAGCCCTTCTAGCTTTCATCATTTCCATTGAATAGTCAGGCGTTATTCTGATGGTTCTGCCTTTATATGTGAGTTGGTCCTTTTCTTTTGCAGCTCTTAAAATTTTTTCTTTGTTCTGTATGTTTTGTGGCTTGATTATAATGTGTCACACTAACTTTTTTGGGGGGTCATATCTATTTGGTGTTCTGTAAGTTTCTTGTATCTTTATCGGCATTTCCTTCTTCAGGTTAGGTAAG
This sequence comes from Sigmodon hispidus, assembly GCA_004025045.1. Taxonomy (NCBI): domain Eukaryota; kingdom Metazoa; phylum Chordata; class Mammalia; order Rodentia; family Cricetidae; genus Sigmodon; species Sigmodon hispidus. The sequence continues at coordinate 4,857 of PVIH01024705.1, read as the reverse complement.
TTTTTTTCTATGATTTTATTGATTGAAAACATTATCTGTGCCTTTGAGCTGGTGTTCTTTTCTATATTGTATTCTTATTATTCTCAAACTAGGTCTTTTCATGGTATCTCATATTTCCTGAACATTTTGAGTTATGGCTTTTTTAGTTTTACTGTTTTCTTTGTCTGATATATCTATTTGAGCTACTGAGTCTTCCACTTCAGAGATTCTATCTTCCATCTCTTGAACTTGTTTGTTATGCTTGTATCTATGGTTCCAGCTTTTTTCTTCAGATTTTCTATTTCCATCTTTGTCTCATTTTTTGCCTGTTTTTATTGCTTCTATTTCTGCTTTTAGTTCCTGGCATGTTTCTTTCATAGATTTGTTCATCTCTTCCAATTTTTTGTTTGTATTTTCTTCTATTTCTTTAAGGCTATTTTTCATATCTTCTTTGAGAGCTCGATGATCATCAAAAAGGAATTTTTGGTGTTGCTTCCTTTTCCTCTTCATTGCTCAGTTCAGGTCTTGTATTTGTAAGATTGCCACTTTCTTCTGGAGTTACTTTGTTGTTCTTTGTATTATTATGTAAGTTTTTGCACTGATGTTTTCCCATGGCTTCTGTGGTTCATGACTGGATGGTTCCTGGTCAGTTGTGGCACTAGGGCTTGTGCACCTCCTGTCACCTCTCTGGGTGGAGTCTGAGTCTGTCCCTCAGGGACCCCAGTCGTTATCTGTTTATTCAGTTGGAGGTTGAGGTGGGTAAGTGCAAATTCCCTCAGCAGCAGATGTGGGTATGGTGACAGGCAGACTTCATCTGCACCTGCTACACAGTGCACTGGTACTCACTCTGTGGACAGCATCAGGTCCTGGAAGCAGAACCCGAACCGATGGGAGCTCACCTCTCCCTCCCTGGCTGGGGTATAGGTGCTTGGGCCTGGTGACCCCTCCTCACCTCTTGGCGGGGTCTGAGTCTGTCCTTCAGGGACCCCTGTAGTTATCTGATCTCGAAGTTGTTGGTGGTGGAGGTGGGTAAGTGCAAATTCCCTCAGCAGGAGCTGCGGGTATGGTGACAGGCAGACTTTATCTGTGCCTGTTACAGAGTGCTCTGGGACTCACTCTGCAGACAGTACCTGGTCACGGATGCAGAACCGGAACCGGTGGACTAGCTTAAAACTTTAAGATGTGCATTGCAGTTCTTTTGAATATTTTTCTTCAGTCACATATATGTTTTTGCCATGTATTTGGCAAGAATCTTCCAAAAATCTGAATGACAATGTGAAGAGAAGATAGAGTAGATGCATAGGCAATATCTAATACCAATAAGAGTTAAAGCTTTATCATAATAAGTTCTTAAGATTCTGGTTGCACTTGCTATTTTAGTACAAGCTCACCCAAACTGACAGGTACATCATGCAGTAAGTACATGGAACTAATTAAAGAGATCATAAAGTGCTAGTAAAGAAAGTAAAATACAATATTTGAAATAAATATTAATTAAGTAAATAAAAATATGAAAGCTTTAAACTACTACAGCATTTCATTGACTCCACAACAACATTAGAACATTTGTTTGAGGAGGTAAGAAGGCTGAGAGCAGAGAATAGAAATGAAATAATACAAATCAATTTTCATCTGCACATGAGGGTCTTTGCATTTACAATTAATGTAGTATCCACAAGAAGAGAAATATTATGTGAATAAAACCTAAAAGTACAATTAATTAAACACTCCAAGTATGAGGACCAAAATATAGTTTGGAAGTTAGTAGAAGTTGTTTTCCTGAGCAGCATAATTTAGCATTAAAATGCCAAAGACACAACTGACATGTGTTTGATTGTGTTGCTGTTCTTTTGTTTTATTTGTAGGTTTTCCCAAATAGAAAGACAGAATTGCAACCCTATCTTTGTGTAATTGTAAATAATATGAGAGCATAGTACTAATTTAGAAAAAATTTTGAAGCAGTTTGTCAAGGAACTCTGAAACTATATCTATGACTTCCTCCTAATCTTTCACTGAAGAGGAGAGGATTTGATGCCATTACTTTACAGCTGAAAAAAAAATCATTTCTGTATTTGTGATGACTGCACCTTAAGGTGCCAACATATAAAGTATTGTGTAAAATTTCTTTTTCTTCTACAAAATTGGCAGATCACTTTCAGTGTCTTGTGTGGAAAATTATGATTGTTTTACTCCAGAGCAGATAATAGTTAACCTGTAGATAAGATTTTATTTCCTTATGATTTTTATCTTTTAATTCCACTGAACTGGTCTTTTTTTTTTTTAGCTCAGAGTAGAGTTTGTGCCCAGCAGGTTCAGGATTCTTTCAGATCCATTGTTTTACCCAAGTGTACTTGGTGTGCTTGGCAGAATACAAGAGGACATAAGCCTTTCTGCAGCAAAGCACATAGCTCTCCTGATTCCTTTTTGCCTAAAAACTCAACAATGCAACTTATTGTTCTATAGTTTATGGCCAGATTACTATGATTCAATTTTGTTCCAGCTATGCTATTCTGTAACTATTATAAAAACAAAAGTTTATGATAATGAAGGTGAGTACTATTCTCTGAGTTACAGTAATTTAGTGCTGATTTCTCTATAGAAAAGCAATGAATGGAAGAAGGAAAAGATATAAAAGGAACAGAGACAATGAAAAAAATATTGTTACAAAATCAGAATTAAAATTAGAGTAAGAAGTTCAAAATTCCATATAATAAAATTAGATATCATATGTAAATATACTGAGAGAAATATGGTGGGTTTTTTTATCTCCTATTTATTTCTATCTCCCATAATATTACTCTAAAATATATTAAAATTAGTGTGGGCTGCTAGTAACAAAGATTCTTCTGAGGTTGTTCCAAATAACAAAAGTCCTGAGAGTTACTGCAGAATTATGAAGGGGAATTCCACTCTCTATATTGTCTTGGAGAGTCCCAACACACATTATTAGAACTCTGAGAACAAATGTTTTTCTGGAGTTTGTTCAACTTGATTTAATACAATCTCTCCAAACATATTTAAACAGGGATTTTTCTTATTTTTTCATAATAAGCCTTAAAACAAAAATAGCCTAAAACAAAAACATTTTGGATCACACTGTAATAAATATGCCAAAGTAGAAATTCTAAACATAATTAGTTGAGGTCCTGAAAAACTGTGTTCAGTCAATATTCTTTACAACTTAAAGTCAATAAACATAAATTCTTTCAGTTATTCATCTGAATGACACCATAAGACAATTCGGTCTCATTGTCTCTGTGGACTAGAACAACCACAGCTCAGTTTCTGATAAGCCAATTCCCAAGGAAGTTGTGAATTGCTTGTGTTTTCAATTAGTGTTTTTTCTATTTGTATTGGTTTATTGACAAATACCTAATTTATTTATTGCTATTGATTATGAGACAATAGGTCAAACTCCCAAATAATTTTGAGGAGAAAATTTTACTTTGATCAAGTATAACCGTCAGACAAGTATGATGATGGTATATTATTTGTTCCAATTCCTGGTTTGTCCTAATTATCAAATAATGTCAGGGAATATAAAGATGAGGCTTAAAGGAACATTAAAGCATGGGGTAGTGGGTAACGTTGACTTGCAATCCCATAGTTCAAGATTCTAAGGCAGGAGGACTGAGAATTGAAGTTCTGTGTAGATGTCAAATTGGATCCTGCCTGAGAACTGCCATTGATGAATACCAACAGCACAGCCCCAAACAGATCGAATACTGCAAAAACTCACACAGAGTCAAAATTTATTATAAAAGTAATTTTTATCTGATACGGTGTTATGAATTAACCTTTCATCAGAATTCACATACTAGCACCTGATATGGCAGGAGGGGGAAGGGACATTGAATAAGGATAAACAAGGATAGAAAAAGTGACTTCTTTGTTAATAATAATAATAATAATAATAATAATAATAATGTAACAAAAAAGAATTCACGTACTAGCAAGGTGCTTTTCATGTTAGCATGCAACAAAACATGCTGTATTGCATTGCATTGTACAAATGTCACTCTGAAGTCTTTCATATTTAAATATATATTATAATATATTTTAGAATTCTCATCATCTTTGAAAGACTTAACAATTGATTTAAGCTTTATAACAGTCTGATGTTTCAAGCAGTAACAACATTTACCATGAATGAGGACCAGTTTTTGATGTTTGTTTTTTAAGATTGGCAAATAGGTAGACAAAAGCAAGAAAAGACATTTACCAATATAAGGAACAATTGGCAGCAAGAGCAGTATACCATGCTTCCTGCTGAGAGGCACATATTTGTCCTCAGCCTTGGAAAGCTATTATCCAATAGAGCCCTAATAAACACTATTTTAATCTGTATCTGAATTCATCTGTCCCAGGATAGGTCTCTATTTTAATAAACTTTTAACACCTATTGGAATCTGCAGCTGGTTGGGCAGAAGAATTAGTCTAATATTATTCATGAGTAAGGATGAGTGTTTTATTAATCTCTATGGATTTTCAATATTTACTTTAAAATAAGGGCAAATCTGCATTGTTTTGTTAATACTCAAACTGGAATAATTGTTGAACAAAGCCATGGTCTTTACTGGCTTATTTACATATTTTTTTCCTTCTTTATTTTGTATTTATCAAAAAAACAGTAAAAAGAATTTAAAAATGCCAAAGAGTTAACAATAACTATACGGAGAATAATAATCATAAGCATGGCTTATCAAGGGTGGAAATGCAAATAAGATTACTACACATATATTTTCTTTGTGTTCAGCTTTCCCTCTGAATTTTTTTTCCATCCCTGTATATCCTTATTGAAAGTCTCTTCCCCCTCCCACCACATCTGATCATTTTTCTTCTCTGCAACTCCCCATCCCCTCCCTGGGCAGGGAGCAG
>PVIH01024704.1:0-22220 GCA_004025045.1 Sigmodon hispidus | reverse complement strand
CATTAAACTTTCTTAATGCTGATGAGAAAGGAACTTCAGCTGCAGAGAAACACTGGGTAATAGAAAGGACTTCTGAGTTGAATCAACCTGTTTATTTCAAGGATGTACTAACTTCAGAATGGAAGCCAGGGCATGTGCTTCATTGGGGTAGGGGTTTTGCTTTTGTTTCCACAGGAAAAGAGAAAATATGGGTACCAACCAGATTGATAAAGAACTGATTCAAAAAGGAGAACCCTCCTGAGGAGAAGGAGTAATGGCTCGTCTACCGATAAGACAATTGGATATGTGGTAAAGAACATTCATTTAACTAAGTTGGGGCAGGGTCTTAATTTTGTTTTTACAGAAGAATGGATACAACCCTCTTCACAAAGCTAAAAGGATGCTGAATGCTTAGACTTTTGAAATGTTATAAAGACTACAGGGGATTACAAGGATGCCTGACACTGACAGACACTAAGGGTAATTTCTCTATTCTCATAACTGTACATCTATATCTAATGATTATGTATTTATGTATATAAAGGAGGTCCTAGTTTGGTAACAAAAAAGGCTGGCTTTGGGGGTAGAGCAAGTGGCTTTCTCCCTCTCTAAACCCAAGCATTTTGGTAAATAAAACCTTAGAGACTCTGTCTCACATCAGAAACACCACCTGAGGTGAGACAGAAAAATAGATGAAATATATAAGGACCAATATTATCTCACTTTTGCTTTAAATCTTAAATCTTACTTCTTTCTACATTTCTTATTCTCTTAATCTAAAAATCTTGTCTGCACACAATTCTTTCTGATGGTTCAATATCTTCAGTTAATAGTATTCATTGGATTCCCCACTATAAAAAACAGTTTCTCCTACCAGCACTCTCCAAGGCATCCAGAAGGAAGATGGGGCCCCCACCGAAAAAAAAAGCAGAAAACGAAAGACCTTTGAGACAGAGAAAGAAGGAACCTGCTGTATGTCACTCAGTGATCATCACTTCTGAGATATAGACCAATCAGGACAGTTGTAAGATAGTTTCATATCATATTTTTAACAAGAATTTCAGATGGACTCACTCAGTATGATGAGAATGTTTATAGACATTTGTGGAATGGTTATATATATGTTTACAGTTACTTCATTAGGACTTAACCATTGTTTAGTTTACAGGACCCCACAGAGATATTGTCACCCTCAGGCTAGCATGAAGCAACTTAATGAAAGAACTATGTCCCTTTCCCAATAAGTTGGTCATTCAAGGGAGGGTTATGGTCAATTATCATTTTGATATGATGGTTATAAGTTAATCTTGGGTAGAGGATAGAATGATAATATAGATGTAGGAATTTCAAAAAAAGAGAGAGAGAGAAAGAAGGAAAAGGGAATAGATAGGAGATCATTATACTTGCAAACAACTATTAACCAAAGAATGTATGAAAAATGAATCGCCATGGTACAAATGTTTATATATTGATACAAATGGGAAATCAATCTATATGTTTGATTGAGATAATATGCATATTGCTACAAAGTTGAATGTATAATTGCCTTAATTTACATGTGTCTACTTCTGTTTAAAATATTTTGCATGTCAATGTGTATTAAGTACATTGCCATTTCCATAATACAATTTCTATCTCTAATTATTTATGCTAGTCATAACATTTGATGTAACATATACACAAGTTGTTTTATATAACCCTGTTTAGATATTTTGTATAATAACATATAGTTAGAATATTGTCTTTTGATACGAAATGTGTATTTTGGTCAATATTCATAAGATTGTTATACTTGAAATTATTATGGAGGAGCTGTACACTCATTTTGGAATGCCTATTTTTACAATGTTAGCTTCACTTTCTTGGTTGATTGGGATTGCAGATTATGGTTACTCAGATATGTCACCTAATAGTCAGGGTACTCAGGCTTTTCAGAAACATGTTAGAATATACCAGGTAGATAGGCATCCTCAAGCACTTCATAGACAGAGAGAAGATGGCATTCAAGATTTTGTTATCTCGAATTTGGCCTTGAGAGACATGACAACTCCTGGCATCACCGTTCCTTTCTCAAGGTGGTGTTGAGCATCATGGACATCTTGCAAAGAGATTGCCTTGTGTAGAGAGCTGCGTACAGCCACACCTTAAGATGGAGCTGGCCTTGAGTGCTCTCTGTGGTAAACAACTCCATATTTGGCTAGGCCAAGGATCTGGCTTGCTTCCTCGTATCTGAGCCTATTGGTGATGCCCACGTGGCTATCTTGGATTGGAAGCCCAGAGAGTATTTAGCTAAGAGCTGGCTTCCCCCCAAGGTTCTTTGTCAGAAGAAACTAGATTGTTAAAAAGGTCTGAATAAACTGCAGAGAGAAGGATCCGGTGTTGTATCTTCCTTGCTGGTGAGGTTGCGCGTGACAAGTGGTGCCGAAACCTGGGAACAAGAACAACGCTCGCACCAATGAATGACAGGATTCAGAACTCTCTGCAGTCAGGGGGTGCACTGGTAAGTCCCGCGATTAAGGTGGGGTAGCTCCGACCTATGTAGATAAGGTGGAGAAGAGGGAGCTCACCAACAAGTTCGTGTAACCTCTTGCAGCTGTGGACGCATGGCAACCTTGAGCTCAAGGTAACCGTAACAGCAGTTTTGGCTCAAAGTCAAAGTAACAGCAGTTGCAAATTTTGGCTTAAAGTGAAAGTAACACTAATTGCAAACGTGAGCTTAAAGTGAAAGTAACAGCAATAGCAAAGCTGGGGCTGATTGCTAAAAGCTCAGAAAAGATTTTTAAAATAAGGAGTAGAGGTCATATAAGGATGGGGTCTTCAACCTCACATCCGATTTTTTTGGCTCTGCATGAGCTGCTACATTCTAAGGATCTTAAAATTAAGGCAAGTATTTTGGAAAGATTTTTACAGGAATGTGATTCAGTTGCACCGTGGTTTGCAATGTCTGGCAACCTTACAGTTGCTTCATGGGAGAAACTAGGAAGGGACATAGATTTTGTCTATGAGCAGGGAACACTTAAGACAGGGGTAAGAACCATCTGGAAGTTGATTAGGGGGTTCCTAGAAGATCAGAGATGCATTGCAGTGCTGGAGGAAAGACAGGCAGCATTAGACCAGTTGAAGAAGGAATGTTCTGAAGAAACAAAGAGCTTAAGGGACGAGCAAGAGAGGAGAGGGGGAGGACTTTATCCTGACTTAGAGGCCCTCGATATCTCAGATCTGCAAGGACAAAGCTCAGAAGAGGAGGAGGAGCTAGTTAGATCGGTCTAGAAGAAGAAGAGGTAATGAAAGAGCCTTTGCTCGGTGTTAGCCACACACCTATGCTTTCTGGTTCACCACCCTATAAAGATGGAGGAGGGGCCAAGTATAATCATTCCTTTGATTCTAAGATCTGGCAAGAAGTGAGATCAGAGCTGCAGCTTGCCTGCCCAGTGTTTCAAGATGTGCAGGGTAATTGCTATGAGGAACCACTAGATTTTAAAGTGATCAAGTCTGTAGGTGAGTCAGCAATTAAAGTGATACAAACATTTGAAAAGAGAGTCAGCATTTAAAGTGATACCAACATTTTAAAAGCTCTTTGGGTTGGAAAATGGTTAAAGTTCTCAATAAAACAGATTTAGACTCTCAAAACCTCAAAATGAAGAAGAAAACAAAGATAAAAAAGCCACAAAAGGTAACAGTTAAACACAGAGTCTAGATTAAGGTTATTATGTATTCTTTTAGTTTTTTAACTTTTGATGAGCTAATTGCAGAAAGGCAATTGATTGCTAAGGATGCTAAGTTAAACCAATACTTGTATTTTAAAGATATCTTGACCTTGAAATCTGTTTATAAGAATATGTTGCCTGGGAAAAGAGTTTCTGTTTTTGTCTACACAGAGGATCAAAACCTGTGGATAAGTTCTAGGCAGAAGTGGTTCCATTTACCAAGGCCACCTGAAGCTGGCCTTCGACTCCCCCTCCCTATGTGGATAGTGGTGATGGCAGTTATTTGATAGATTTCATCTTAATACTGGATCTTTGAAAATTCATTTCAAGATTACAAAGGACCAAGCCATCCAAATAGTCAAATATTCCTTTGTGTACAGAATTTCTGTCAATAACCTATTTTGAAATAAATCCTCGGGGCATTTTGCTTCTAAATCATATTTGATAGAAGGGTGTTACTCATATTCCTTCCTTTGTAAGGATGGTCTATATCCATGTTTCTGTTGATACTTGTTTTCATCTTAACTTTTTGTCTCTGTACATTCTGGAAACAAGCTAAGGATGTTAAACGCTGTTGGTTATAGAGTTTCCAAAAGTAATTAAGCTTTGCCAAATTTTGTGCTGAAGACTGAGATTTCTTATAATTTTGATGGGTCTGACAATTGTGGAAGCAACTCTCATTGCACTCTTAAAGTTTGTCTTAAAACTAAGAAGGGAGAGTATGCAGCCATGCCCAAAGGATATTTATCCTTCATTTATCATATTTTAAATGTTTTAACTGGATTCTCAGTCACTTACTGCAGCTGATAAATACTAGGGGCTTAGCAACGTGGCCTTATCTCAGGATCAATGAAAGAATCTGGCAGATGGCACTTAACTTAGACCAGATACAGTTCTGGTATGGGGAGAGGGTCTGCTTATGTTTTTTCCACAGGATGCAGACTGCCTGGGACAGAGACAATAACCTCCTACTTATTGAAACTGACAGCTCAGAGTGAAGAGCAGAGGAGCAGCTGCCCCCCCTTCAGCAGAAACCAAATCAACAGTTTTTGTCTTTTAATGCAAATCTTTCTCAGACCTTGAAGCTGCTTGCTTTCCTTTCCCAGAGTGTGGCTCTGTTCTTTGGCAGACAGGAATTATTCTTTAGATGTATGCCTTCTTCTTACTGTGTGCTAACCTACTCTCTAGACACTTTGCATTAGAGATAGTATGGCTAGGTTAGAGAAGGACGCTCTTTCAGCCCAGGGGCATGGAAGGCAGTCAGAACTAGGATGGTGCCTTTGCCTCTTAAACCTGCATGGGCTGAGGGTTAATAAGAGTCATGACCAGATGAGGATGAAAGTGAATCTTTTTGATAATTGGCTTTTTGCCAGATTAATGGTAGTTGTTTACAAGCTAAAGCTTTACTTATGACTAAAGGAGGATTTTTTGGATTGGGAAATTTTACATGCAATTTCACTAGTTATCCTTGAGCTATAGGAGGTAGTTGCTTATTAGCTAAGAATTATTCTCTTGTTAAATATGAGCCTACACCTGTATGTGTTCTTCCTCCTTTTATGTTTATTGTAAGTCAGCTTGCTTTCAGCACTTGTTCTAGTGACAGTTGTTTTTATTTTCAATGCTGGAATGCTAGTGAGTTTAGATTTGCTGTTGTGGCATGCTTGCCCAGATGGATACCAGTTCCTATAGTGGCTCCGAATGCCATGTCGCTCTTTAGACCTAAGAGAGATTTTGGAATAACTGCTGCCATAGTTGCAGCCATTTCCTTGGTGGCTGCTAGCGCCACCACCACTGCCATTGCCATGAGCCGCACAATGCAAACTGCACAAGTCTTGAATGATCTTTCAGCTAGCATGGCATGGGCCCTAGATTTACAGCAGAGTTCTGCTGCCAAGTTGGAAAGGAGGATTAATGATTGTCAATCAAAGGATTGATTTAGTTTAGGAGCAAGTTGATGTATTGTGGCAGCTGGCCCAGCTTGGCTGTGAATGGAAGTTCCAAGGGCTGTGTATTACCAGCGTACAGTATGAGAATTTTACCCATGCTGCTACCTTGTCTAAACAATTGTCTAGTTATCTTTTAGGTAATTGGATGGGAGAATTCGATTACCTGATGGAGCAGCTGAGAGTGACTATTTTCATGGTGAATTCAACTCAGATAGAAGTCAGGCTGGCAGAAAGACTGTCCTCCTGGATTTCCATCACTATGGGCCACCCTAAAGAGTGAGCGGGGGTAGGAGTTCTGGCTGGCCTGATGGTGCTGATATTCCTGGTGTGCCTGTGGTGCATTTGTCATATTAGGTTCACTCAGTGCCATAATGCAGCCATGATTCTACAAGCCTTTGCTGCCTTGGAGATGGCACAGTCCCCTCATGTTTGGCTGGCTACCTTGAAATGTTAATTTTTCTAGCACAGGATGCGAGGCTTGCGCACTGCACTTGGGATCCACTGAGGTTGTGCGCACTGAGGTTTGAAACCTAAGAAGAGCATGCCTGATTGCATGCGGGTTGATACCCACATTCCCACCACTGTGAAAAGGGGTATCGGACGAGTCTATTACTGTCTGGGTGGAGGACACCTGGAGGAACATTAGTACAAGTTCCTTTGCATGACAGAGATCAAGCCTCTACTCTTGCCTGTTGCTTTTATATTAAAAACGGGGGAACTGTAGAGAGCTGCATACAGCCACACCTTAAGATGGAGCTGGCTTTGAGTGCTCTCCGTGGTAAACAACTCCATATTTGGCTAGGCCAAGGATCTGGCTTGCTTCCTCATATCTGAGCCTATTGGTGATGCCCATGTGGCTATCTTGGATTGGAAGCCCAGAGGGTATTTAGCTAAAAGCAGGCTTCCCCCCAAGGTCGTTCATCAGAAGCAACCAGATTGTAAAAGACCTGAATAAACTGCAAAGAGAAGGATCCGGTGTTGTGTTTTCCTTGCTAGCGAGGTTGCGCGTGACAGTCTTGTTTGGCAAACAATGGCCTGAGGGGCAAAGAACGGCACTTGCCCTGACTGTTGTCAGTGTGCTCAGTATTCAAAATGGATGAGCAGGATGAAGGATAGAGACTGCCGAAGCCTGCCTAGACAGGATAAGATGATCCTACCAAAAAATACCCTGTTTCTATGGAGACTTGTCAGATATCATAGGCCCGTAGCCACAAGGATGGATGCTCCCATTGTACAGAGAAGTGGTGGATGACTGTCCAGGTAGTTAACTGTTGTTGTCTTCTCCTAAATTTTGGAATTTACTTATCATGTTTCCAACTTCAGGTATATATTTTCCTTCTCAGGTCTTGATGGTGTTGAAGACTGGATAGTTGAGGTTGTTATTACTTCACATCTCAGCAAGGACACTCAGGTGTCAGAACTTTATTGTTCAAGATAAACAGCCTTGAAGCAATCCCTGTTCATTTCCTCGTATCACTACTTTAGACATTAAATTGCACCTTGCATTTGTTGTTTGTTAGTGGTAGTTTGATCTCAATTATGTTAGTACCTTTCTTTTCCCCAGACACTGCCTTATGCTGATCCCTATAGTATGTAGTTTTATATTTAATTTAGTACCCTCTTATTTAGACAGAAGGGGGAGATGTAGTGGGAAATCCGAAGCTACGCAGAAAAACTGCGCCAGAGTGCTGAGCTGGTTGGAGCGTAGTTGACTCGGGGGAAATGACAAAAGAAGGATGCGCTGGAAGATGGAAGCAGATGTGCGTCGCTGGACAAGTGGTGTGGGATAGGAAGGACCATCTGGCTGGGACTGCTCTTGCTCTCTTTGGCGCTGATCATTCCTGCTCTCCATGGATCATTCGTGCTCTCCATGGATCGTTCCTGCTCTCTGCTGTTGGGATCACTCCTGCTCTCCGCTTCTCCGTCCTTCTCCTACCTTTTCTCCTCTTCCCCTGGAACAATCCCTGTTCTGTAACTTTTAAATAATAAAACTTATTTAGCATATATTTCATGGTGGGATAGTACCGCGATAGTGGATGGTTGGGTAAATGACTGAAGCACCTTCCTCTCTACCACTGTGACTGAGGTAAGTGGCTTTAATAATATCAGCTCTTTAGTAAATTCATTGAAACAACTCAGTAATAGCACAAATAGCATATAGTCTTTTGCTTATTTATTGCCTTGCTAAATGCAAGAACTATATTTAATAAGTCTTGTCAGGGACCAAGACCCTGGCTTGAGCCACTGGACCTCTGGCTAAAGAACACCATGGAAACTTACCAAGAAACCAACCACTGAGCCGGCATGACCTCAAGTAAAATAGATGTTCTCCTGAGTAAAATAGGTGTTCTCCCGAGTAAAATATATGTTCTAGTTTACTTAACAATAACAGAGAAGTAGCTCTAAAGAATAGAATAATAGGAACACTCTGTGGCCAGGTTACTTAGCAGCCCTCCTGATAACAGAAAGGTAGTTCTAAAGAATAGAATAACAGGAACATTCTATGGTTAGGTTACCTAGCAACCCTCCCCTGAAGCAAGACCAGTCACCTTTTTACCCTGCTAATATCCTGCCTCCCCTAGCCAGCTTCCAGCAGATGTTTGAAGACTGCCCCCTCCCCATATTTTGCTTTAGGATTATATAAGTACGTATGGAATTGGAATAAATTTGCAGCTGGAACAGGCACTCATTTGTCCTGCTGCCTTCTTCGTGTCTTCCTTTCCCTTCATTCTCTTTCTCATAGGTGGTCTCCCTTGTTGATGTCCCATGGGTTGGAGCAACTGGTGCCCTTCATGGGGCACAACCCTTCCTCATGAGAGAAGAACATCACTATGGGAAGAAAGTCCAAGCACTTGGTGATCATCATTCTGTCTGGGATTGCCTGGCCTGGCCAAGAGAGAAGCCTATTAAGATAAGGAGGAGTGATAGGGATGCAGTTTGGCTAAGTCAGATCGCCGAACCATGGGACAGGGCATTTCAGCCCACAACCAATTTGTCAAGGGCATTAAAGAGGCACTCAAGACGCGAGGAGTCAGGGTTTGTAAAAAGGATTTAAAGGCTTTCTATAATCATCTGGATTATTGTTGTCCATGGTTTCTACAGGAGGGGATGATTGATGCAAAAAGATGGGGAAGGGTAGGTAATAGTCTCCAGGATTATTATAATGCCTTTGGACCTGAGAAAGTACCTGTTCAGGCATTTTCTTATTCAAATTTAGTAAATGATGTTTTAAAAATATTTAATAATTCCACAGATATCCAGGCAGTTATTAAGAAGGGAGGCATTGGAAAAGGATCACTTATTCTACCAGGATTTTAAAAATCCTCCAAACACGGAGAATTAGGGCTAAAGACAAAACAATTTTTTTCACACAGAAGCAAGTATGCTTTTGTATTTGAATCACAATGTTAAGGAACTTTTACAGTGTTAATGTATTGCGTTTTTTTTTTTTTTTAATACAACCAGACTGAGTCAAGTGTTTCTCTAGGGGAAGTGGGATCCAAGAAGTCAGTCCAAATTGTTTCCAATCCCAAGCTGTTCAGTGGTTGGGTTTGCACCTTGGGCATGCTTTGCTTTTTTTTGTTTTGTTTTGTTTTGAGTCCACTAATGAGTGAGTACATTCCCTGCTTATCTTTCTGGGATTGTGATCCCTCACTCAGGAGAATATTATCCATATCCATTCATTTGCCTGCAAATTTTAGAATACTATTTTTTCTTTCTGCTGAGTAGTACTCCATTGTGTAGATGTACCACAGCTTCTTAATTCATTCCTCAGTTGAGGGTCATCTAGGTTGTTTCCAGGTTTTTGCTATTACAAATAATGCTGCTATGAACATAGTTGGACTAATGCCTTTGGAGTGTGAATGTGCATCTTTAGGGTATACACCCAGAAGTGGTATTGCTGGATCCTTGGGAGATTGATTCCCAGTTTTCTGAGAAACCACCATACTGCATTCCAAAGTGGAACAATAGAACTCATTCTGCATCTTCTCCAGGATAGGCAGTCATCAGTGTTTTTAATCTTAGCCATTCTGACAAGTGCAAGATGGTATCTTAGAATTGTTTTGATTTGCATTTCTCTGATGCTAAAAAAGCTGAACACTTTTCCATATGCCTTTCAGCCATTTGTAATTCTTCTGCTGAGAATTCACTTTTCAGTTCTGAACACCATTTTGTAATTGGGTTATTAAGGGTGTGGGGCTCTAGTTTCTTGAGTTCTATATATTTTAGAGATCAATCCTCTGTCACTTGTAGGGTTGGTAAAAATCTTTTCCCATTGTGTAGGCTGTTATTTTTTTTCTTATTGATTGTGTCCTTGGCCTTACAGAAGCTTCTCAGTTTCAGCACGTCCTACTTATTGTTGTTCTTAGTGTCTGTGCTACTGGTGTTATATTTCAAAAGTGGTCACCAGTGCCAATGCATTGTAGGGAATTTCCCACTTCCTTTTCTATCAAGTTCAATAAAGCTGGGTTTATGTTGAGGTCTTTTATCCACTTGGACTTAAGTTTTGTGCAAAGTGATAGGTTTGGATACATTTTTCTACACAATACTGTCCAGTTATGCCAACACCATTTGTTGAAGATACTATCTTTCTTCCACTTTATATTTTTGGCTTCTTTGTCAAAAAATCAAATGTTCATAGGTGTGTGGGTTAATATCTGGGTCTTCAATTCAATTCCATTGATCCACAAGTTTGTTTTTATGCATGTACCAAGCTGTTTTTATTACTGTAGCTCTATAATATAATTTGGAGTCAGGGATGGTGATGCCTCCATAGGTTCTTTTGTTGAGCAAAATTGAATCGGCAATCCTGGTTTTCCTGATATTTCAAATAAAATTGAGTATTGCACTTTCTAGGTCTGTAAAATATTGTTTTGGGATTTTGATGAGAATTGCAGTAAATCTGTAGACTCCTTTTGGTAAGATTGCCATTTTCACTATGTTGAGCCTACTTATCAAAGAACATGGGAGATCTTTCCATTTCCTTATATCCTCTTCAATTTCTTTCTTCAGAGATTTAAATTTTTTGTCAAACAGATCTGATACTTCTTTGATTATAGTTACTCCAAGTTATTTAATGCTATTTGAAGCTATTATAAAAGATGATGTTTCACTTATTTCTTTTTTCATCTCTTTTTTTGTTGGTGTATAAGAGAGCTACTGATTTCTTTGAGTTATTCTTGTACACTGCTACATTGCTGAAGGTGTTTATCAGCTGTAGAAGTTCCCTGGTAGAATTTTGTGGATCACTTATGTATACAATAATGGCATCTGCAAATAGAGATAGTTTCACTTCTTCTTTTCCAATTTGTATCCCCTTAATCTCCTTTCGTTCTCTTGTTGCTTTAGCTAAAACTTCAAGAACTATGTTGAATAGATAAGGGGAAAGGGGACAACCTTGTCTAGTTCCTGATTTTAGTGGGATTTCTTTGAGATTTTCTCCATTTATTTTGATGTTGGCCATCATCTTTTTGTAAATGTCCTTTATTATATTTGGTATTTTCTGTGTATTCCTGATCTTGCCAGGACTTTTATCATAAAAGCATGTTGGATTTCATCAGACTTTTTCAGCATCTAAGGAAATGATCATTTTTTTTCCTTCAATTTGTTTATATGATGGATAACATTTACAATTTTCCATATGTTGAACCATCCCTGCATTTCTGGAATAAAGCCTTCTTGATCATGGTAAATGACTTTTTTATATGTTGTTAGATTCGGTTTGCCAGAAATTCTTTTATTTTTTTGGGTAGACAGCATACGTAAATTTTATTGAACAATGCCAAACATGATATGCTGTTACTATTGTTTTGTAAAAGGGAGGAGACTTGCCAATATACAATGTAATTGACAGCTCTGATATCCTATTTCATTTTTCTTCTCATTTTTTCTTGAGGATAGTGTTCCACCAAAACATACCTATCAATGTCTAATAAAATATTGTTAATTAGAAATTTGTTATAATATCAAATAGAATAAATATTTTTAAAACCTACAATGTTCTTTCCCATACATTATATTATGTCTGGCTAATTTTATTGAGCTGTTTTTTTTTATTTTTAGCAAACCCTTTAATTCAGCTTTTACATTAGTTTTTTTCTTTTTTTTTATTATGAGTAAAGTCTTGATTTTCATCCATATATCCCCTTATTCAAACTCCCTTGCCCCTCCCGCCCCTCCCAGTCTTGTTGAAAATTTTTGCATCAACGTTCATGAGGGAAATTTGTCTGTAAATCTCTTCCTTTGTTGTGTCTTTGGGTGGCTGGGGTATTAGGGTTATTGTGGTCTCATAAAAAGAGTTTTACAATATTCCTTTGGTTTCTACTGTAAGGAATAGTTTGAGGAGTATTGGCATTAGCTCTTTTTTGAATATCTGGTAGAATTCTGCACTGCAACCATCTGGACCTGGGCTTTTTTTTTTTTTTTTTCCTTGGGAGACTTTTAATGACAGCTTCAATTTCCTTTGGAGTTATAGGTCTGTTTAGGTCTTTAATCTGATCTTGATTTGAATTTGATAAATGGTACCTGTCCAGAAAGTTGTCCATTTTTTCTAGGTTCTCCACTTTTGTGGAGTATAGATTTTCAAAGTATGACCTGATAATTCTCTGGATTTCCTGGGAGTTTGTTGTTATGTCCTCCTTTTTATTTCTGACTTTGTTGATTTGGATACGCTCTCTCTCTTTGCTTTTTGGTTAGTTTGGATAACGGTTTATCTATCTTGTTGACTTTCTCAAAGAACCAACTCTTTGATTCTTTGGGGCTTTTTTGGAGATACATTTCTTGACTGCAGCAGAAGGGTGGTCTTTGTTTTTGTATCTATTATGTAAGGGTATGTCTTTTCATACATGAATTGCATCCATTGATATTAAGGAATATTATTGACCAATGATCAATATTTCCCATCATTTTGGCAGTAGCTTATATTTCATTTTTTGGTGGGTGTCTTCTGTGGGCTGATCAATTGTCTGTGGTTACATGGGTGTTTCTGGTTTCCTTAGGTTTGAGTTTTCCCTCTAGGGCTTTTTGGAGGGCAAGATTTGTGATTAGGTGTTGTTTTAATCTGGTTATGTCATGAAATATCTTGATTACTCCATCTATGTTGATTGATAGTTTTTCTGGGTACAGTAGTCTAGGTTGGCATCCCTGCATGTCTGTATAATGTCTAACCAGGACCTTCTTACTTTTATTGCTTCAGTTTAATAGTCGTGTGTTATTCTGATGGGTCTGCCTTTATAGGGGAGTTGACCTTTTTTCTTTGCAACTCTTAGTATTTTTCTTTGTTCTGTAAGTTTAGAGGCTTGATTATCATATGGCAAGCAGACTTTTTTGTGGGTCTAGTCTATTTGGTGTTCTGTAAGCTTCCTGTATTTTTATAGGCATTTCCTTCTTTAGGTTGAGGAAGTTTTCTTCTATGATTTTGTTGAATATATTTTCTGTGCCTTTGAGCTTGTATTCTTCTCCTTCAGTTCCAATTATTCTTGGTTTTGTCTGTTCATGGTGTTCCAAATTTCCTGGACATTTTGTGTCATGATTTTTCTTGATTAGTGTTTTCTTTAACTGATGTATCCATTACCACTATTGAGTCTTCCACCCAAGAGATTCTCTCATCCATCTCTTGGATTCTGTTGGTTATGCATGAATCTTTGGTTCCTGGTTGTTGTTTCAGATTTTCTATTTCTAGTTTTGTCTCAGTTGGTGCCTTCTTTATTGCTTCTATTTCAGTTTTTAATTCTTAGTAAATTTCTTTCACCTGTTTGTTTTCTTTTTCTTGATTTTCTTTATTTTCTTTAAAGGCTTTGTTCATCTCTTCTAATTTTCTGTTTGTATTTTCTTCTATTTATTTAAGGGAGTATTTTATATCCTCTTTTAAGGTTTCTAAACATAAAGCTCTTTTTAATGTCATTTCCTTCTATTCCCTCTTCATTGTTATGTTCAGGTCTTGAAGCTATAAAAGTACTTGCTTCTTCAGGTGGTGTCTTGTTGACTTTTGTATTGTTGTATATATTCTTTCACTGTAATCTGCCCATCATTTCCCCTATTCACTCTTGGCTGGCTCTTAGTGAGTTGTTGTTCTGAGGGTTCTTAATCAGCTATGTGTTCAGAGGGTCAGCTGTTCTCGCGAGGTCACAGTGTTATGATGCCAGTCATCACCTCTTGACCTTTTACCTCTCAGCTCTGTACCCAGGGTTTTGGCAATTTCCATGTTGCTATTACTCCAGCTGTGTTCTGAGTGGGCTGTGCTCCACACTGAAGCCCAGGAGCCACCTCAGGCCCCAGGTGGTGGAAGTCACCTTCTGACCTCTGACCTCTCAGCTGTGCTTTTAGGAACTCCTCTGCTTCCTTGCCACTATTATGCCAGTCATGGTCTATGCAGACTGAGTTCCCTGCCAAAGCAGCCAAGTCTCTTACCTCTGAGATATATGCCCAGGACCAAGGGACTCAGATGTTCCCTGGCTGCTCTTGCACCAGCCCAACAGCAAATTTTCATGAGGCTTTATGTATATCCTTTAGGGATGTGCTGGAGAGAGGGACTAAAGAAAGGAAATGGAAGAAAGAATGTGATGTAATTATTTTTTGATTTTAATATCAATAAAACGTAGTTAGAAGTGGGAGAAACCTCCTGATATGTGAACTCAAGGAAAAAGTAGTTACACAAGACCAGCACAAGTTCAAGCAAATCAAAATTCCAGCATTGATTGAAGCAGAACTCAGGAGACATCACTCCTTGCTGAGAATGTATTGGCAGTTGATGATTGCTTGGGGAGAGACTTTTACTTTAGGAGTATGGCTAATACTAGGTTACTTATGCTCCAATGTACATGTAGGCAATATTAAGCAAACTTCAGAATATGGAAAGAAGGAAAAAGACATGAGATTTTGAGAAGGATATGTTAATGCATCTTGGAGGGAGTTGTGGGAGATATAAAAGTTGAATATTATCATAGTTTTTATATATGTATAAAAATTTTAAGAATGAATTAAATAATAAGAAAATACATTTTAAAAGAAGTAATACTTATGTGTTAAGTTAGTTTAAGCAAAGTAAAGTGTTATGATGAGTTATGTGTTATGTGTTATGATGAGTTACTTATCATGTGTTATGATGAGTCAGCATTATTCAACTTTTATTTTAAACTTAAAAGATCTGGAAGGCTGTACAAATGTAGATCCATGACAGAATGCATCTACAGCACTTGTGAGGCCCAAGATTTATTACTGGGCACTGTAAAATCTCCCAGTAGTTCACATCCTTTTATCAACTAATGCAGGTAGCTTCTAGTACACTTTACTCAGGCATGGGTCCTGATTTCCATAAACTCTATTGCCAAAAGTATAAAAGTAAATAAGAAAAATGAAAACACTGATCAGGATCTAGTTGAACTCTATACAAAGAGGAGGCACTGGAGAAGTCTGTGCACTAATATATAGGATTTAGTAAAAAAAAAAAAAATAAGGATCATGAATTATTGTACTTTAGGACCAAATTTGAGAACTTCTTAGCATAGTTGGCAAGCCAATACTGTATCATATAATTACAGAAATCCTACTGGGGAAAGATAAATTAAATCTATAACTGGATGGTAGAAGTCAGGTACTAATGACAAGGGAAACTGGAAAGTAAGGTGAGTTCAGTGGAATTGAAAGCACATGCTGAATAATTTTGAACAAATTGCATGATAGGTTGCCATGCTGGTTTTCTTCTCTTCCAGCGGAACCTGGTGCATAGATCTCAGGTATTGGATTCAGTAGTTAAATTTAAATTCATGGTTGGAATTTTGAAAGGAAGTTTTCTAGGTGGCCATTTGTCAGATAAGTGAATGTCTGTGCTTAATGTGCTCTCTCTCTCTCTCTCTCTCTCTCTCTCTCTCTCTCTCTCTCTCTCTCTCCATGTCTTTCATCAGCTACAACTCTTTAGTAAACAATCATTGCAGGCTATGTTCCTCTAGGTGTACCTTTGACCTTAGAGATCATTAAATACAAACAGATATATCAGTTAATGTTTAAAAATCCGTGTGTTCTGTTGACACAAAACTAACATCCTGTTAGACATGAAAGAGGTCAAAAAAGTCTAAGAGATAAGGTAGCAGATTATGGCTTAGAACAAATGAGAAAAGTCAATAACAGGGATTAGACAAAATGCTTCCTGTCTGTTATTTTTCATAACTGCATCATTTCACTGATAAAATCTTTGTCTTTTCCTCAGGTTTGGGAGGAAGTTAATCTTCACATGTGTTTTACTGCAAATGGCTGTTGTAGAAGATTTTTGGTCCTGTTTGGGCCAGAGGTTAGGACCTTGCTCGTGGCAGCTTTTTTGGTTTTTAAAGAAATAAATTAGATGTTTATATTAATTTCAAACTGTTTGGCCTATGTCTTAAGCACATTACTATCTATCTCTTTTATCTTAATTCAACCCATTTTAAGTATTCTTCTGCCATGTGGCCCAGCCTGTGGCTCACCTGGATTCCTTATATGGCTCTTTTTTTGGAGATTGGATGGAGACTGACTATCTCTGCCCTCTTTTTACTTGTCTCTCCTCTGATCTTCTACCTATTTTTAGGGTGCTCCACATTGGCCAAAACAGCTCCTTTATTTGAAGAGAACAGTCTCACCACACTTTTTTTGTCTAATCAAAAAACAAGATTTTAATTTTAATTAGCAAAATTATATATAACAGAACAGGTATCAAGCAAGAATTATAGTTATACTATCTACTCTATTTGTATTTATAAAATTAAAGAGAACATTTTATTATCTATCTTATCTTTGTGAGTCTAAAGTTTTATATCTAATTTATCTTTTAAAATAACTAAGAAGGACTATATTTATACTTATTAAACTTTTAATTATATCAAAGACTATAGAAGGATATAATATTATTCAAATAAACATGAAGTGCAAGTAACTTTTAGAGTCTAGAAAATAACAAATATAACACTTGTCTGTCTGGACAGTCACTCAAAGTTTTTTGTAACATTGGGGCATTATCTTTAGCATATAGACCTAAAGTTTTGACATTTTTTTAGTGATGTAGGAAATCTGACACAGCCTGTCAGTTGTTTTTTGTGTGTCTTGAAAGATGTCTAGCAATTTTTTTTGTAAGGTAGGAATTTGAAGGACTATCTCGGCTTGTTTAATTAAAGTTTAGAGGTCTTTATTATGGAATTTGCATGTCTAGTACATTGTTAACCAGTCAATATTACAACAGTTTTTTATCTAGTGGCTAACTGTTATCACAAAGTAAATTTCATATGAAGTTTTTTTAATGTTTATTTTTTAAATATATTGGTGTTGCCAGGAGTAGACCTGTCTAACTGTCTAGAAAAGTCTAAGTTTTTAAAATATTTTCAATGTTATATTTTATATGTCTCTGAAGTGTTCAAAGACAATTTATTTAATTGAAATATGTCTTTGTATATCTATAAAAATTAATATGACTGTAAGTTTGGTTATTATAAATAATTACTAATCCTTATTTTTTTTAACAAGATATTATAAATTAAAATGAGTTATATGAACATCATATCTTAATCAAGAATAGGAAAATATATGTAGCATAACAAAATTGACTTTAAGTTTATATCAATAAGCCAAAATCTATTTTTTAATTATTTTTATAACATTTTTTAAAAGAGATTGACTATGACTTTTAAGTATTTATAATGAAAACAAACATTAATGAATAACATTTTGGGGGAACTTGGGTGTAGTTTTTTATTATTTTTTGTTAATCAAGGATGCTGGCAATCTCATGGTATCTTGAGGCTGGATCATTTTATTTTATCTTTTTAAATAAAAATCTGTTTTTCCCAGATTCTGTCTGTGGAGCATGTCTCCACACACTCCATAGCAGACAGCGATAGACTTTGGCTGTGAGGGTTCCACCAGCTACTGCTAAGACAAGGGAACTTGTGCAGCTACCCAGCCTCCAACTGCTCCAACAGAGAAGGTCTGAGGACTTCGAAAGCCAGACTCAGTCTCTGCCCAGAGTGAGGTGAGGTCAGCAGGCCCCAGTGTCTGAATGCCTGCCAGTGAAAATTGTGTTCTGGTTCAGGTTCTGGTTCCGGGAACAGGTTATGTCTGTGGAGCATGTCTTCACACACTCCATAGCAGACAGAGATAAACTTTGGCTGTGAGGGTTCCCCCAGATGCTGCTAAGACAAGGGAACTTGTGCGGCCACCCTGCCTCCAACTACTTCAACAGAAAAGGACTGAGGACTTGAAATTCAGATGCCTGCCCAGAGCAGAGTCAGACATTGAGCAGAAAACTTGCTCAGAGGTGGCAGAAGACACGCAAGTCCACTTGCCACAACTGACCAGGAGCCTCCTAATCGTGAACCACTGAAACCATGGGCAGACGCCAGTGCAAATATACATATATATTTTAGAGAACAACAAGGTAACTCCAAAAGAAAGAGGCAGATCTACAACTACAAGACCTGAACTGAGCAGTGAAGAGGAAACAAAAGGAAGCAATAACAAAAATATCTTTATGATGATCATTGAAGCCCTCAAAGAAGATATGAAAAATTCAATTAAAGAAATAGAAGAAAATACAACCAAAAAATTGGAAGACATGAACAAATCTATGAAAGAAACATGCAGGGACTAATGAAATAGAAGCAATAAAAAAGGCACAAAATGAGGCAAAGATGGAAATAGAAAACCTGAAGAAGAAAGCTGGAACCACAGATGCAAACATAACCAACAGAATTCAAGAGATGGAATAGAGAATCTCTGAAGTGAAAGACTCAATAGCTGAAATAGATGTATCAATCCAAGAAAATATTAAAACAAAAAGCCATAACACAAAATGCTCAGGAAATCTGGGACACCATGAAAAGACCTAACTTGAGAATAATAGGAATAGAAGAAGGAGAAGAATACAAGCTCAAAAGCACAGATAATGCATTAAGTAAAATCAAAGAAGAAAACTTTCCTAACTTGAAAAAGGAAATGCCTATAAAAATACAAGAAGCTTAAGGAGCACCAAATAGATATGACCACCCAAAAAAGTCAGTGTGCCACACAATAATCAAGCCACAAGACATACAGAACAAAGAAAAATATTATGAACTGCAAAAGAAAAGAGACAACTTACCTATAAAGGCAGACCCACCAGAATAACACCTGACTATTCAAAGGAAATGAAGAAAGCTAGAAGGGCTTTGTCAGAAGTTATACAGACCCTAAAAGAGCATGGCTGCCAAACTAGAATACTATATCCTGCAAAATTATCAATCACCATAGATGGAGTAAACAAGATATTTAAAGCCAAAGTCAGACAGAAACAATACCTATCTACCAATCCAGCGCTACAGAGAGTATTAGAGGGAAAACTCCAACCTAAGGACCCCAGATACACCCACGAAATCACAAACAATCAATAACCCCACAGAAGAATACTCCAGAGAAAGGAAATACAAACAAGTTACCACCAAAAATAACAGGAAATATCAATCAGTGGTCACTAATATCCCTTAATATCAATGGACTCAACTCTCCTATAAAATGACACACACTAACAAAATGGATACAACAACAGAAGTCATTCTTCTGTTGCCTACAAGAAACACACCTCACGCACAAAAACAGACACAGGTGTAAAGGGTTGGGAAAAGATTCTCCAGTCAAATGGTCCTAAGAAACAACCAGGGGTTGCCATCCTAATAGATTTTAAGCTAAAAGCAATTGAAAGGGACCAAGATAGTCATTACTTATTTATCACAGAAAAAAATTGGTCAAGAGGAGAAATCAATCCTGAAAATTTCTGTCTCTAATATAAGGGCACATACCTATGTAAAAGAAACATTGCTAAAGCTCAAATCCCACATCAGTTCTCACACTGTAATAGTGGGAGACTTCAATACCCCCTTTCAATGCTGGGTAGGTCAAACAGACAGAGACTCAACAGAGAAATAAGGAGTCTAACAGAGGTTATGATGCAAATGGATTTAATAGATATCTACAGAAGCTTCCACACAAATGCAAAATAATTTACATATTTTTCAGCACCTCATGGAACTTTCTCCAAAACTGACCACATAATTGGTAATAAAGCAAATATCAACAGATACAAAAAAATGAATATATTCCCTTATAACATATCAGACCACCAGGGCCTACAGTTAGAGTTCAACAACATTAAAAATCACAGAAAGCCTACCAACTCATGGAAACTAAACATCACTCAGCTGAACCACCTCTAGGTCAAGGAAGAAATTAAGAAGGAAATCAAGTCTTCCTAGAATTTAATGAAAATGAATCCACAACATACCCAAACTTGTGGGACAAAATGAAAGCAGTCTTAAGAGGAAAATTCATAGCACTAGATGCCTACATCAAAAATCTAGAGAAATTCCACAGTAGAGAACTAACAGCTCAGCTGAAAGCCTTAGAACAATTAGAAGCAAACTCACCTAGAAGGAGCAGACATCAGGAAATAATCAAACTTAGAGCTGAAATCAATACAACTGAAACAAAAAGAACAGTACAAAGAATCAATGAATAAAAGAGTTGGTTCTTTGAGAAAGTCAACAAGATAGATAAATCCTTATTTAAACCAATCAAAAATCAGAGAGAGAGTATCCAAATCAACAAAATCAGAAATGAAAAGGAGGACATAACAACAGACACCCATTAAATCCAGAGAATTAGCAGGTCATACTTTGAAAATCTATATTTCACTAAAATGGAAAACCTAGAAGAAATGGACAGCTTTCTGGACATGTACCATTTACCAAAATTAAATGAAGATCAGATTAATTACCTAAACAAGCCTATAACCCTTAAGGAAATTGAAGCTGTCATTAAAAGCCTCCCCCAAAATAAAGACCCTGGACCAGATGGTTTCAGTGCTGAATTCTACCAGACATTCAAAGAATTATTACCATTTCTCCTCAAACTATTTCACAAAGAATAAACTGAAGGAATTTTGCCAAACTTCTTCTATGAGGCCACAATTGCCCTAATATCCAAGGTAATGGTAATAATTCTTCTTTGAATGTCTGGTAGAATTTGACACTGAAACCATCTGGATCAGGGCTTTTATTTGGGGGGAGACTTTTAGTTATAGCTTCAATTTCCTTAAGGGTTATAGTCCTGTTTAGGTAATTAATCTGATCTTCATTTAATTTTGGTATATGATACCGGTCCAGAAAGCTGTCCATTTGTTCTAGGCTTTCCATTTTTGTGGAATACAGATTTTCAAAGTATAATCTTACAGTTCTCTGGATTTCCTGAGGAGTCTGTTGTTATGTCCCCCTTTCCATTTCTGATTTTCTTGACTTCAACACTCTCTCTCTGTTTTTTGATTAGTTTGGCTAAGGGCTTATCTATCTTGTTGACATTCTCAAAGAACCAACTCTTTGATTCATTGATTATTTGTATTGTTCTTTTTGTTTCAATTGTATTGATTTCAGCTCTAAGTTTGATTATTTCCTGCCATCTACTCCTTCTAGGTGAGTTTGCTTCCAATTGTTCTAAGGCTTTCACCTGAGCTTTTAGGTCTCTAGTGAGGGATTTCTCAGGTTTTTGATGTAGGCATCTAGTGCTATGAATTTTCCTCTTAAGTGTGCTTTCATTTTGTCCCACAAGTTTGGGTATGTTGTGGATTTATTTTCATTAAATTCTAGGAAGATTTTGATTTCTTTCTTAATTTCCTCCTTGACCCAGAGATGATTCAGCTGAGTGATGTTTAGTTTCCATGAGTTGGTAGGCTTTCTTTGATTTTTGATGTTGTTGAACTCTAACTTTAGTCCCTGGTGGTCCGATATGTTACAAGGGATTATTTTCATTTTTTTGTATCTGTTGATATTTGCTTTATTACCAATTATGTGGTCAATTTTGGAGAAAGGTCCATGAGGAACTGAGAAATATGTATATTCCTTTGCCTTTGGGTGGAAGCTTCTGTAGATATCTATTAAATCCATTTGCATCATTACCTCTGTTAGACTCCTTATTTCTCTGTTGAGTCTGTCTGTTTGACCTATCCAGGGTTGAAAGTGGGGTATTGAAGTCTCACACTATTACGGTGTAAGAATTGATGTGGGATTTGAGCTTTAGTGTTGGGAGCTGCGTGAGTGCCACGCCTTAAAGATGGCGCTGGCTTCCGCCTTCCGCCACCCCGACGGCAAGCGCTCCTCCGATAAACAACTCCAAATATGATTTGTGCAGAGCTGACTCGCTTGCTTCCGTATGCATGGCCCTATGGTAGAGGCCCACGTGGCAGTAGCTGAGTGGTGAACCTGGGGTTTAAAGCTGGCTGCACGGGCTGGGAGCTGCTGCTGCAAAGTTTTTCAAATAAAGGACCTGGTCAATTGCCACGGAAGGATCCTGGTGCCATGTCTTTTCCTGCTGGTCGGGGTTTGGCGCGGTGCAGTTGGTGGCCCATATGGGGAGCTTCACCAAGGAGCAGCAAGGATCCAGAACTGTGGTAAGCAGGGGGGCTAAGCCGGATCAGTCCCACGGGTATAGTGGGACCTGCGTAAAGCAGGAACTCCGCTTGTAGATAGAAGCGGAGGATCGGGGCGGTCGCTGACGAGTGGCTCTAACCCGATCGGGAACAGATTAAACTGGGGCTGTTTGGGAG